>PYDT01000177.1:78267-176033 GCA_004837865.1 Musa balbisiana
AGCAAACCAGAGGGGAAGAAAATTAGAAATTGAAGATCAAAATCTTCCTCCTTCATTTTTGCTGAACCGCGTGGTCTTCCTCTTCTGCAACATGACCATCGGATTCTAATCTCTCCGGGTAAGCCACTAGTGAACACTCAACCGTATCGATATCCTCACCTCCAGAAGGATGAAATTGAAAAGATCGTAAAGGAGATGCTTGAAATAGGGGTGATTCGACCATATTGCAGCCCCTATTCCTGACCGGTGCTACTTATATGCAAGAAGGGTGGAACTTGGCGGATGTGCATCGACTACCAAGCTTTAAATGGCATCACCGTCAAGGACAAGTACCCAATACTAGTGGTGGATGAACTTCTTCATGAATTAAAAGGAGCTCGAGTCTTCACGAAGTTGGACCTCCGATCCGGTTACCACCAAATTCGAGTATGTGAAGACGATATTCCAAAAACTGCATTCCACACACATAATGGCTATTATGAATTCTTGGTAATGCCTTTTGGACTCACTAATGCTCCTTCAACCTTTCAAAGTCTCATGATCGATATTTTTCGGAGCTTTCTTTGTAAATTTATGCTAGTGTTTTTTGATGATATTCTCATTTACAACCATTCTCTTGAGAGTCACTTTCAACATTTATGGATTATTTTGACGATCCTTCGGGAGAATACTCTTTTTGTAAAGCAACTAAAGTGTAGCTTTTTCTAGCTAAAAGTAGAGTATCTTGGGCACATAATATCAGAAGGAATGGTTGTAGATCCGACAAAAATTGAAGCGATGCAAGGCTGGCCGAAACCTACAAACATGAAATTATTGCACAGGTTTCTTGGACTAACGGGCTCCTACCGAAAATTTGTTAAGGACTATGGGAAGATCAGAGCACCCATCACTTCTCTACTAAATAAAGATGCCTTCCAATGGTCGGACAAAGCCTCCGCTGCCTTCGACAAACTTAAGGCAGCCATGACAATGACGTTGGTGCTACCACTACCAGATTTTAGCCGACCCTTCATCATTGAGGCCGATGCATCCGGAGTCAGAATTAGAGCCGTTCTCATGCAAGATGGTCGACCACTTGCATACACTAGCAAAGCATTATCTCCCTCCCATCAAAACATGTCAGTATATGATAAGGAGATGCTCGCCATTGTGCACGCGGTAATGAGGTGGAGACCTTACCTGATCAGCCAGCGATTTCAAATTAAAACCGACCATAGAAGCCTCAAGTACTTTTTGGAACAAAAGATATCATCCCTTGAGCTGCAAAAATGGGTAACCAAACTTCTTGGATTTTATTATGAAATTATTTACAAAAAGCCGAAAGAAAACGTTGTTGCAGATGCACTCTCACAGCTACCTGAGCAAGCTAAGGTTTTAGCCATCTCCCTTCCTACTGTTAGGACCGGAGCGGCACTAAGAGGGGGGGGGGTGAATTAGTGCAGCGGATTAAAACGTCGGTTTTGATAAATCTTTCGTACAGTAAAAATTGAACTTAAAAGCGTATTCGTATAGTAGAGCAGCTAAGGTAATGAGTAAATAAAGCAAGTAAGAAAGTTTGCAGTAATGTGAATAGCAACAATGAAATGCAAACCAGAGATTACGCCGTTTTTAAAGTGGTTCGGTCAAATGACCTACATCCACTAGCGAGGCCCCTCTTCGACGAGGCTCCCACCTTCCACTAGCAAATCTCTTGAAATGGAAGGGTAAATACCCCTCTTACAACTCTTTACAAGCAGTTCACACTCTTACAGATTTTCAAGAAAGAAGGAGGTGAACACTAGCAAATTGAAAACCAAGGATTGCTAAGACTTTTCGAAGACCTTTCTCTCAATCACTTGCTGCTCAAAAATTTATTCTCTCTGTTGAGAATTGAGGGGTATTTATAGGCCTCAAGAGGATTCAAATTTGGGCTCCAAAAATTTGAATTCTCTTATGTTCCCGATGCTGGCGGTGCCACTGCCCAGCCAGGCGGTGCCACCGCCCGGCCAGGCGGTGCCACCGCCCAGCCCAGGTGGTGCCACCTCCCAGCTCTCGGCCTCTGGGCGGTGCCACCGCCTACACTATTTCAGCTCACTGGTTGGGCTCCAAAATTGGCCCAAACCAGTCCGAACTTGGGCCGAATTGGCCCCTACTTGGGTCATAGGATTAACACCTAATCCTAGCCCTAATTAACATGCTAACTACAAATTTAAAGACATTTTCTAAGCTATTACAAAGTCCATAAGTCAAGACTTCTTCTGGCGAGCTTTCGGTGAACTTCCGGCGGTCTTTCGATAAACTCTCGGAAACCATTCTGCGGACTCCCGGCAAGCTCCTAGACTTCACGATTTGATCTTGGCGAGTTCCGACGAGCTTCTTCGGCAAGCTCTGATCTTTCTCGGTGAGCTCCGTGAACTTCCGACGAACCTTTTGGCGAGCTTCCGAAAAACCCTTCAGCAAGCTCCCTACTCATTCTCGGCTAGTTCCGATAGCATTCCCGACGAACCTTCAGACTTCCGTCGAACTCTCGAACTCCCAACAAATCCTTCGCACTTGACTCCGGCACTTTGTTTCGCTTTATGTCTTCATCGTTATCGTAGTTAATCTTGCACACACAAGCCAAAACTCTACTCCGATCTAGACAATTATTACAACGCTAATTGACATTCTGTTGCCCGGCACGTCATTGGTTGGCGCTTCGTCCGATTCTTCAGCGCATCGTTCTCTCTTACGGCTTGTTGCCCAATCGGCGGTTGACCTCCGCAACCCCGATATCCTTAGTGCAATTCCGCTCTCCTTGGCCCGATGCCCAACGTCCAAAGCATTCTACCGTCCAATATCCTGACGTGATCTCCTCCGGCGCAACGTCAATTCCTCCTGCGTCAATTGTCTAATCCTGATCGAGTAGACCTGCATCACTCAAAATGCAGTTAAACATCTAAACACAATCAATTAGTTTAATCATCAAAATCCGAGATTCAACAATCTCCCCCTTTTTGATGATGACAACTAATTGATGACTACCGGAGTTAAACCAAACTCCCCCTATCAATATGCCATTGATAGAACACTTGGATTATCCCAAATCCAAGCAACATTCATCACATGTTATGAAAAACATTTAAACCATCATTCAAATATATAAAATATTCAATTCAATGCATGAAGTCATCAATATACTTCTCCCCCTATGTCATCAACAAAAAGGAGAAGTAGCTCTAGCTATTTTAAAAGATATTCAAGTTTTTGTAACGTGAAGCTAGATTTTCATCACAACATATAAGTACAAAAGCATAGTAAGATTCTTAAGTTCAATCATGGTAATTCAATACTTGCTTCTTGTGCAAGATTGCACTTTGCTTTTCTTTGCATGTTCTAACTAGCAAAAGCTTTCTCTCCTTTGTTTTTGTCGAAAAGTAGGGAAGAGTACAAGCTTGCCAGCATTTGCCTTGAGCTAGCAATCTTTCTCCCCCTATGTCATTGCCGAAAAGAAGGAGAGGAACCAATGATTTAGACTTTTACATAAATTATGAATTTGCATCAATCAATATTTCAATCATCACATGATACATACAAGATAAAAATGCAAAGAAATCATGTCATGAAAGACATCAATTGTTAAACATGATATGATAATAGTCTCATAAATTTCAATTTGCAATACATGTGATACATTGCGATACTAAAAAATTTAATGTGATGCTTTTAAGAATATCAACCTATTTTTGATACAAAGCATGGCAAGAGCAATTATATTGCAAGTTATCTAAGTTTTGCAATTTTTGCTTCTTTCGAGATAGCAATTCTTTGCTTCTCTTTATATTGCAATATTTGCAATTCATTGGTAGCGTTCATGATAGCAAGTTCTTTCAATGAAATGATCGAGCTAGCAAATTTTCCTTCCTTTGAAATATGTAGGCTAGTAAACTAACTCCCCCTTTATCATTATCGAAAAGAAGGGAGAAATCAATGGCTAAAAAATTTAATCATTATACAAGCCATATTACAAAATCATGTTATGACATCAAGAAAATTCAAGAAGGACATGATTCATTCGACAAATCTTTTAATAGAGCAAAAGAATTATACAACCAAGGATCATGATTAAAATATATCAATATCATAGATCAAGTCATGATTCGTGATTCATCATAAAGCAAATTAATTTTCAATTGTCACATAAGACATTTAAAGAATTTTGAAACATAGGAGAATGATTAATTTAAGCATGCAATGTTTCAATCAAATTCAAGTCATGAATACCAATACTTTCATATTGTGAGTATCAATTCATGAATACCAAAAGATATTATTTGTGATTCCAATTTTTCAAGATCAAGATGATGATTTAGATAAAACTTATTTAAATCAAATCGTTAACTTGAAACTCATGATCAAGTCATCAAAATCAATTTCGAGATTCACAAAATATCATGAAATCATTAATCTCGATCAGATGGGAAAAGTATTTTTTTTTTTTAAGTGATTCTTTTTCATCTAAGCATGCCTTAGTCTTTATATGTCAAATCAACATTTCTTGGGTATGCATGATATCAAAACATGGTTTCAAATTTTTAATATATAACATGTATAAATTTAAAAATTGAAGGGAGGAGGAAAGGAATTCAAAGGTACAAAGATTTCAACAATCTCATAAACAAATGAAGGATTAATTCATGAATCCAAAATTCCATGAATCATTTCGACAAATCTCCTTTTAAATAATCAAAATGATCGTCAAAGGAAATCTCATGTTATTCCAAGAAATCAAGATCATGATTTTGATAAAACTCATTTCAAATTTAAATCATCAAAATCATTTTTAAGGTTCACAAAATTCATAACATAAATAGATTCATGATTTCATTGATAATATATTTTTCCCTTTTTTAAGTGTTTCATTTTAAGTGATTGATTTCATGTTAGCATGCATTTACCTTTAATAAAACAAGTGTCAACATTTAAGACGGAAAGGTAATTTCGTAAAACAAATCATTAAGCATGATTCCATGATAACATCCTTTTAAAAACTTGATATTCATCATCAAGTATGATTTCAAAAAGTATGTTCGAGAGAAATCATTAAGACCAAATGTATGATACACTCATTTATTTTCAAAATATTCATCATGTTTATTTTTATGAGATTCACAAGATTGGTAAAATAAATTTATTAATCTCAATAGGATAGAAAATTCATTTCCATTTCATACAATTGATTTCATGTGAGGGTATTCAAGTCTTTTGTGAAAACATGTATCATCATTTAAAATCGAAACATAAGTTTCGTCATGAAGCCGTCAAGACCAAACACATCATAATATCACATCTATCATCAAAAGACTATCAAGAAATTCATAGATGTACATGCACTATGCCATCTTAATATGTCATGAGAATGTCATCTTAAAAAATGATTAGACCAAAAACATGTTAATCTAAAATGAGAGTTTCAAATTAACATTTACTTCAAAATCTCATGCATGACATAAAATCATCAAGATACACATGCATGGATTAATCCTAAGCATTATCACATATCATATAATTATCATCCCTATTGTTGCATACATCATTATTAAGCATGATATCAAACTTCTTTAGTTTTAATTTATATGATTGATTTTATAATAGCATGCTCAAATTTTTGTTCTTATGTCAAAACCATACATCATGTTTGAAAAACAAAGATAATGTACATAAAAAATATCAAGCCTTTCATACAAAAGCCATGCATCTTCATTGAAAAGCAATATGAAAATCATCAAAATACACATTCTTGCTTCTCAAGCACATACATAAGATTAATCTCACTAGGTTTACAATCATTAGATTTATATCTAACTTTTTATTCTATTAACATAAAACATGCAATTTTCAAGAAAAAATAATTATTCAAAAAAGAAAATGCATCATGGAAAATATTAAGTAATTTCAAAATAAATTACGGGAGTTGAGTTACTTACCTTGTAGTCGAAGCCCGTCAAAGCCCAATTCGCCATTTCACCTTTGGAAGTTCTTGATTCATCCTTGGTTGCCTTCCTCTTCTTTGGCCTCTTCCTCCGTTCAAGTTCATTGTTTATTTTAGATTTTTGTTTAATGAACTTATTAAGATTTAGTGTTCGAAGTTTAAGTTCATCATTGTCCTCATCACTTGAGTCATCGCTCAAGTGGTATTCATTTGTCCGGAGTTCCAAATCCTTCATATTCTTTGGAAGGTAGTTCAAGTGCTCATCGGGTTCAAAATGTTCCAAAAGTGTCATTTCATAGGTCATTAGTGACCTGATTAATTCTTCTAATGGAAAATCATTTAAATTTTTTTGTCTCTTGTATTGCGGTTATTTTAGGATCCCACCTTTTTGGAAGAGATCTTAAGATCTTACTTACGAGATCAAAATTCGAAAAAGATTTACCAAGAACTCTTAGATTATTGACGACATCCGTGAAACGGGTGTACATGTCGCCTATAGTCTCGCTTGGTTGCATTCGAAAAAGCTCAAAATCATTCAATAAAATGTTAACTTTCGAGTCTTTGACTCTACTAGTTCCCTCGTGCGTGATTTCAAGTGTTCGCCAAATATCAAAAGCCGTTTCGCACATAGAAATCCGATTGAACTCATTTTTGTCCAAAGCGCAAAATAAGGCATTCATAGCCTTTGCGTTTAAAGAAAAATGCTTCTTCTCCAAATCCGACCATTCGTTCATTGGTTTAGAGGGAAGTTGAAAACCGTTTTCAACAATATTCCATAAATCCAAGTTCATAGAAATCAAGAAAACTCTCATTCGAGTTTTCCAATAAGTGTAGTCCAATCCGTTAAACAACGGTGGACGAAAAACCGAAAAGCCCTCTTGAAAGCCATGAAGAGCCATTTCTCTCGGGTATAAATCCGAAATGAGAAAACCTGGCTCTGATACCAATTGTTAGGACCGGAGCGGCACTAAGAGTGGGGGGGTGAATTAGTGCAGCGGATTAAAACGTCGGTTTTGATAAATCTTTCGTACGGTAAAAATTGAACTTGAAAGCGTATTCGTATAGTAGAGCAGCTAAGGTAATGAGTAAATAAAGCAAGTAAGAAAGTTTGCAGTAATGTGAATAGCAACAATGAAATGCAAACCAGAGATTACGCCGTTTTTAAAGTGGTTCGGTCAAATGACCTACATCCACTTGCGAGGCCCCTCTTCGACGAGGCTTCCACCTTCCACTAGCAAATCTCTTGAAATGGAAGGGTAAATACCTCTCTTACAACTCTTTACAAGCAGTTCACACTCTTACAGATTTTCAAGAAAGAAGGAGGTGAACACTAGCAAATTGAAAACCAAGGATTGCTAAGACTTTTCGAAGACCTTTCTCTCAATCACTTGCTGCTCAAAAAGTTGTTCTCTCTGCTGAGAATTGAGGGGTATTTATAGGCCTCAAGAGGATTCAAATTTGGGCTCCAAAAATTTGAATTCTCTTATGTTCTCGATGCTGGCGGTGCCACCGCCCAGCCAAGCGGTGCTGGGCGGTGCAACCGCCCAGCCCAGGTGGTGCCACCGCCCAGCTCTCGGGTGCTGGGCGGTGCAACCGCCCAGCCCAGGTGGTGCCACCGCCCAGCTCTCGGGTGCTGGGCGGTGCAACCGCCCAGCCCAGGTGGTGCCACCGCCCAGCTCTCGGGTGCTGGGCGGTGCAACCGCCCAGCCCAGGTGGTGCCACCGCCCAGCTCTCGGGTGCTGGGCGGTGCAACCGCCCAGCCCAGGTGGTGCCACCGCCCAGCTCTCGGGTGCTGGGCGGTGCAACCGCCCAGCCCAGGTGGTGCCACCGCCCAGCTCTCGGGTGCTGGGCGGTGCAACCGCCCAGCCCAGGTGGTGCCACCGCCCAGCTCTCGGCCTCTGGGCGGTGCCACCGCCTACACTATTTCAGCTCATTGGTTGGGCTCCAAAAATTTGAATTCTCTTATGTTCTCGATGCTGGCGGTGCCACCGCCTACACTATTTCAGCTCATTGGTTGGGCTCCAAAAATTGGCCCAAACCAGTCCGAACTTGGGCCGAATTGGCCCCTACTTGGGTCATAGGATTAACACCTAATCCTAGCCCTAATTAACATGCTAACTACAATTTAAAGACATTTTCTAAGCTATTACAAAGTCCATAAGTCAAGACTTCTTCTGGCGAGCTTTCGGTGAACTTCCGGCGGTCTTTCGATAAACTCTCGAAACCATTCTGCGGACTCCCGGCAAGCTCCTAGACTTCACGATTTGATCTTGGCGAGTTCCGACGAGCTTCTTCGGCAAGCTCTGATCTTTCTCGGTGAGCTCCGTGAACTTCCGACGAACCTTTGGCGAGCTTCCGACAGCCCAGGTGGTGCCACCGCCCAGCTCTCGGGTGCTGGGCGGTGCAACCGCCCAGCCCAGGTGGTGCCACCGCCCAGCTCTCGGGTGCTGGGCGGTGCAACCGCCCAGCCCAGGTGGTGCCACCGCCCAGCTCTCGGGTGCTGGGCGGTGCAACCGCCCAGCCCAGGTGGTGCCACCGCCCAGCTCTCGGGTGCTGGGCGGTGCAACCGCCCAGCCCAGGTGGTGCCACCGCCCAGCTCTCGGGTGCTGGGCGGTGCAACCGCCCAGCCCAGGTGGTGCCACCGCCCAGCTCTCGGGTGCTGGGCGGTGCAACCGCCCAGCCCAGGTGGTGCCACCGCCCAGCTCTCGGGTGCTGGGCGGTGCAACCGCCCAGCCCAGGTGGTGCCACCGCCCAGCTCTCGGGTGCTGGGCGGTGCAACCGCCCAGCCCAGGTGGTGCCACCGCCCAGCTCTCGGGTGCTGGGCGGTGCAACCGCCCAGCCCAGGTGGTGCCACCGCCCTCTCGAACTCCCAACAAATCCTTCGCGCTTGACTCCGGCACTTTGTTTCGCTTTATGTCTTCATCGTTATCGTAGTTAATCCTGCACACACAAGCCAAAACTCTACTCCGATCTAGACAATTATTACAACGCTAATTGACATTCTGTTGCTCGGCACGTCATTGGTTGGCGCTTCGTCCGATTCTTCAGTGCATCGTTCTCTCTTGCGGCTTGTTGCCCAATCGACGGTTGACCTCTGCAACCTCGATATCCTTGGTGCAGTTCCGCTCTCCTTGGCCCGACGCCCAACGTCCGAAGCATTCTACCGTCCAATATCCTGACGTGACCTCCTCCGGCGCAACGTCAATTCCTCCTGCGTCAATTGTCTAATCCTGATCAAGTAGACCTACATCACTCAAAATGCAGTTAAACATCTAAACACAATCAATTAGTTTAATCATCAAAATCCGAGATTCAACACCTACCACTAGTCTCCTCGAGGATATTAGGGAAGAATGGAAGAAGGATCCAGAGATTAGCAACATTATAAAAAATTAGAGGAGGTTCCAAGTGCAATAGCCCACTACACTTGGGATTCGAGGGATCTATGCTACAAAGGTCGCATTGTGCTTATACCTGACTCCCCTTGCATCATAATCATCCTGCATGAAATGCACTCCACAACTTCAACAGGGCACCCCGGATTCCTGAGAACCTACAAAAGAGTGAAGCAAAATTTTTATTTGAGAGGGATGAAAAAAATTATTACTGAATATGTGGCACAATGTGATGTATGTCAATAGCATAAGGGTGAAACAGTGGCAAATCCAGGGAAGCTACAACTACTACCATACCAGACTCAGTGTGGACTGACATCTCCATGGACTTCATCGAAGGGCTGCCACCTTCCAAAGGTAAAAGCACAATTCTCGTGGTGGTTGATCCACTTACGAAATATGTTCATTTTTGTATTGTGAGAGATCCCTACACTGCTGCTAGTATTGCCTAGATTTTCATAGAAAATATTATTAAATTGTATGGGATGCCAAAGTCCATTGTAAGTGATCATGACAGGATCTTCACTAGCAAATTTTGGACCAAGTTATTTTAGTTACAAGGTACCAAACTCAAGATGAGCACATCGTATCATCTACAAACTAACGGCTAAACAAAGGTGGTCAACAGGTGTTTAGAGACGTACCTTTGGTGTTTCGCCAGCGACTGACCAAAAGAGTGTGCGAAATGGCTTCCCTGGGCCGAATAGTGGTATAATACTACATATCATTCATCTACAAAATGTGCCCCTTATGAAGCATTATATGGTCGGCCAAGGTAGGTCAAGTCGACCAAGAATTGATTGATAGGGACAAACTCCTACAACTATTAAAGGATAATCTCTCTACCGCTCAAGCTAGAATGAAGCAGCAAGCCAATACACGATGAAGCGAAAGAGAATTTTTAGTAGGAGATTGGGTTTATTTTCACCTACAGCCATACAAGCAACTCTCCATCAACACTCAAGCCTCCATGAAGCTATTCTCATGTTTTTATGGGCCCTATCAGATCACGAGCGTATTAGAGCCATGGCGTACAGACTTAAATTGCCTGAAGATGCCAAAATTCACCTTGTCTTCCACGTTCATGCTTGAAGCCAAAGTTGGGAGAACATGAGTCACCCTAGATCCAATTGCCCAACACCACTGAGGATGGAGTTATTCAAGCCTAACTACAAGTCATCCTCGATCGCAGGATCGTGATGTGTCGTTGACATCCCTCTACTGAAGTTCTAGT
The DNA here is from genome assembly GCA_004837865.1 of Musa balbisiana. Taxonomy (NCBI): domain Eukaryota; kingdom Viridiplantae; phylum Streptophyta; class Magnoliopsida; order Zingiberales; family Musaceae; genus Musa; species Musa balbisiana. The sequence goes on from PYDT01000177.1 coordinate 88,847, forward strand.
GTATTAGAATAATTTACTACTTGAATATGCCACATAGGAACCATATGATGAGCTGAAGACCCGGTTCCTTGAGTTTATGGAATCTCAGCCTTAAGGACAAGGCTGATTTGAAGAGGGCAGATCTATTAGGGCTTTAGCTAGGAGAGTCCTAATTGAGAGGGACACTCATGTAAAACCTACCTAAGCCGACCCCTATTAAAGAGGTTAAAAGGTCGGCTAGAGTTTGAAGATTATTTCTTAGAGAAGAATTAGGAGTTGTAAAGGAATAGGAGTCTTGAGTAGGAGTCCTATTAGGAGTTAGGATTTATAAACCCTATAAATAGCCATGTATTCATCCTCTTTTCATAAGCAATAGATGAATCTTTTCTACAGCCTTTAAGTAGTAACTTGAAGGGAGGAACCCCTATAGAGTTCCAAGGAGGTCGATCCCCTAAAGAGATCAACCCCAAGCTTAGAATCTGCAAGAGTTCTAACACAAACCTACGAGGAGGCTATTATGAGTATAGACTTTGGGAAGTGGCAAGAAGCCATGAATTATGATATGAATTCCATGTACTCCAATAAAGTTTGGAACCTAGTTGATGTGTCCGAGGGTATTGTACCTATCGATTGCAAGTGGATCTTTAAGAAAAAGATCAGAGTAGATAGAAAGATAAAGACCTATAAAGCAAGGCTAGTGGCTAAGGAGTATCGTCAAAAGCAAGGCATTGACTACGACAAAACCTTCTCACCCGTAGCCATGCTAAAATCCATCTAAATTTTATTAGCTATTGCAGCACACTACGATTATGAGATTTGGCAGATGGACATAAAAATTGTATTCCTTATTGGGAACCTCGAGGAAGAGGTATATTTGATACAGCCCGAGGGATTCGTGTCCAAGGACTACCTGGATAAGGTGTGTAGGTTGCTTAGATCTATTTATGGACTAAAGCAAGCTTCCCGAAGTTGGAACATAAGATTTGATGAGGCAATCAGATCTTATAATTTCGTTAAGAACGAAGATGAACCTTATGTGTATAGGAAGGTAAGTGAGAGCACTATCACCTTCTTGGTGTTATATGTGGATGACATCCTGATCATTGGAAATGATATAGGAATGCTATCTACAGTAAAGACTTGGTTATCTAGACACTTCTCCATAAAGGGCTTAGGGGAAGCATCATATATCTTGGGGATTCAGATCTATAGAGATAGATTCAAGAGGATATTTGACTTATCTCAATCCAAGTATATAGACATAATTGTTAAAAGGTTTGACATGAAAAATTTTAAAGGAGATCTCATACCGATGAGACATGGGATATCATTTTCTAGGAGTATATTCCCGAAGACTCTTGAAGAAAGGGTGAACATAGATATGATACCCTATGCCTTAGTGATAGTGACTATCATGTATGCCATGCTATGTACCAGGCCTAATAATAGCGCATGCTCTAAGTGTCACGAGCAGGTATTAAGCGGATCCAGGCTTGAAGCACTAGAAAGTAATAAAGTGTATCCTTAAGTACTTAAGAAGGACTAAAGATCTTTTACTGGTATATGGAGGTAGTAGCCTCAGGGTTGAAGGCTACACAGACTTGAGTTTTCAGTCCGATGTCGATGATATAGGTCGAATTTAGGGTATGTGTACACCTTGAATGGAGGAGCAGTGTGTTGGAAGAGTTCCAAGCAAGATACTGCTACTAACTTGACCACAAAGGCAGAGTACATTATTGCAGCAAAGGTAGCAAAAGAGGGACTCTGGATGAAGAAGTTCATCACAAATGTCGGAGTTGTGCCAAGCAGCGAGGATTCGATTCCCTTATATTATGACAACTATAGGGCAATTGCTCAAATTAGGGAACTTGGGTCTCATCAGAAATGTTCAAAGGAGGTTCCAACTTATTAGAGAGATCGTGACCCAAGGAAATGTAGCAGTGGAATAAGTTCCATCCGAAGATAACATTGTAGATCCATTGACAAAGCCGTTATCTCAAATTATCTTTGAGCATCTCAAGGGTCTGATAGGATTCAGACACATAGGTGATTGACTTTAGGTTAAGTGGGAGATTGCATCCATCATATATGCCCTACAAGCCAATCACGTGAGTGATGGCACGTGTGACTTGACATGCTGTCTTTTTGCTTGTTATATTTTGGCATTTATTACTTTATATTGCTTGGTGCATATATGCAAATATATATTATGATGTCCCTGGATCTATGCAATGAGTATTGGATCGTGATGAGATCACGATAATGAGCAGCAGCAAAAGGTATTAGTGATAGGAGAATACCAGATCTCTGATGCAATTGGAGGTGACGGTAGTAGATTGATTTGATTTACGGCAGGAGATGATGATGTAGATGGCGACGTCAAGAGTAATTGTGGGAATTGCTTGGCTATTAAGTCGTAAAAAAAAGAAAAAAAAGGAAAGTGGGCGGTTTTATCCCACCACCTCCCACACTCTCTGTTTCCCATGAGAAGCTGTGGGGCGTTGGGGAGAAGAAGAGAAGTAGAGAAGAAGGGAAGAAGAGAGGAGAAGAAGAGAAGAAGAGAAGAAGAAGAGGAGGAGAAGAAGAGAAGTAGAAGAAGAAGAGAAGAAGAAGAAGAGAGAGAAGAAAGGGAAGAAGAAGAAAAGAGGAGAGTGGCTATGGCAAGGGCTGCAGCGAGGAGGTGTGGGGCATCAGGAAGGAGATGGGAAGAAGAGGAGAAGAAGAGAAGAAGAAGAGGAAGAAGAGAAGAAAAGAAGAAGAAGAAGGAGAAGAGAGGGAAGAGGGAGAGGAGAGAGAGGTGGCAGCATCTAGGGCTGCAACACCTCTGTTTCCCACAGGAGGAAACAGAGGAGAGGATGTGTGTGGCATTGGGGAGGAGAAGGGAAGAAGAGAAGAAGAGAAGAAGAAGAGGAGGCAGGAGGTGGCTGCGGCACCTCTGTTTCCCACAGGAGGAAACATAGGAGAGGAGGCGTTGTGCGTCGGGGAGGAGAAGCAAAGAAGAGGAGAAGAGAAGGGAAAGAAGAAGGGGCTGGGGCTACGACGGTGACAACTGCAGCTGGAAGAGAAGAAGGATAGGAAGAAAAGAAGGTGAGGAAGAAGAGAGGAAGGGGACCTGTTGCTATGACTATGGCAGCTATGGCTAGGAAAGAAGAAGAGGAAGGAAGAAGGGAAGGGGAAGAAGAGAAGAGAAAGAAGGGACTGCGGCTGCGGTGGTGGCAGTTGCAGCTGGAAGAGAAGAAGGAGAGGAAGAAGAGCAGGGGAGGAAGAAGTGGTTGTGGCCATAGCTGCGGCTGTGACTTCGGTAGTTGCAGCTAGGAAAGAAGAGAAAGAAAGGAAGAAAAAGAGGGAGAAGAGAGGAAGGAAGAGGAAGAGGGGAAGGTGGCTACGGCCACAGCTGCAGCTTGGTTACGGCAGTTGCGGCAGCGGAGATCGCTGTGGCAGTTGTGTTTGGGAAAGAATAAAAAAAGGAATGAGAACAAGAGAGAGCAGGTGACTATGCCTCTATGTACTACATGAGCTATAGTTGTGAAAGAAAAAAGAAGACTGATGTAGAAAACGAAACAAGGAGAGGACACGAAGGAAAAGTAGAAGAAGGATTTGGGCTTTCACTTTCTTCGGATCCCTGGATCAAAACCTTTGAAAGGCAAGTGTTCTAACCCCTTCTTATAAAATCTTGATCTCTAATTTCATCTTAATTTTGAAAACTTTAGAAGAATTTGGCTTTATACTTGATATTCTATCGATTGGGAATAAAACTGCGAATCTAGAATTTTTTGAGATCTGACCTTTCTGTATTGTTCTAGTCATAACTTTCTGCATAGATTGTTGATTTTAGAAAACTAAATGCATCCAAAAATAGACTCATCGCTCTTTCCTTTGAAACTATGATAGATAAATTTGGAGTTTATTTACCTACCAAAACTATTATTTAAATTAACTTTATGAAATCTATAAAATAGAGATTGTCGGTTTTGACATTTCAGTACTCACTTGCTTATAACTATCTGTTGAAATCTTTGATTTTTGTGAAACATAATTTATTAGAAATTAGACTCATAAATCTTTTTATGCATATCTGATTTGAATGATTTGGAACATAAATACCAATTAAACTATCTGTTCTAATCAATTCTATGAATTCTGCAAAACAAAGTTAATGTCCTCTAAACTTTAGTTACTAAATTGTTTATAACTCCCTATTGGAAACTCCTATTCTTACAAAACTTGAGTTATCTAAACTAGATTGATACATCTTTCGAATGACCCCTATTTTGTGTAATTTAGAGTATAATTGCTTATCTAAGTAATTCATGCAATGTACCTCTTAAATTCTATCAGAAATCGAGCTTTGATCGATTTTGCCTATTCTTGTTTTGTCTCTTTTGAAATTGATTTCAGCTAAAATCCTTACTCTAGTTCAGCTTTACATTATTACTTCAAATTTCTATATACTCTTGTCTTACAAATATTTATATACCTGAATCTAGTATGTAAACTTCATGTTTGTATCGTAATATTTCATATAAGCACATGCATTTTGTTGTTCCGCATGTGTTTCCGATATGTGCCAACTTTATTATTCACAATGCCCTTTTATACTCTAGTGTTTGTGGGATAAATGCGAATATTTACCAGAAATGACAAAGGAAGTTATGCTTAGATCCTACGATGCTCTGTCAGCCCCCTATAACTTTACTCAGACATGGGTGGATGGAGCTCTCAAACATGTGAGACTTATGTTTAGTGGTCATTCAGAAATGGATGTATCCTATTATGTTATGATCCCACTTCACCTTGTATTTATTTGATAGGATATCTAGAGCTTTGGTTCTATGTTTCTATATGTGGTTTGGATAAGAATAGTATGAAAGCAATGTTAAATTCGACGTTTGAACTTCGGTTTTGTATTTATTCTTTGATATGCTCTGAAATAGTTCATATGCTATTGATATGCTTTGAAATATTTTACATACCATTGATATGTTTTGAAATATTTCATTTGTTATTGATATGCTCTGAAACATTTTATATGCCATTGATATGCTCCGAAATGTTTCATCTGCTATGTTATGCTCCAAAATGTTCCATTTATCATTGATATGCTCTGGAACATTTCATACGCTATTGATATGCTCGAATTACTCTATGCTCAATTTGTTATGAACCAAATATGTTTTGAATGGAATGACATTTGTGATTCTGTATCTAAATGACATTGTGATTCTGTATCTAATGAGATGGTACCCTGAGAGTTATTGTATTCTATCTTGTATGTGATACCTTATTTGTTTGAAACTGTCCCTTTTTTATTCTGGATATATTTTGTCACTTGCTGAGCTCTTTTTAGCTCACTTCGTTGCTATATAAATCTTTCAGGTCAGCTTATCACTCTTTGAGATATTTAAATTGGGCTAAGGCAGTAGAAAGCTATTTAGAATGTGGGCAACTCTTATTAGTAGATATATTGTGGTTATTGTTGTATAAGCATATTTGTATGTAATAAAATATATCAATGAACTTGAATGGATGTGTCGTGTAAAAGTGTTAAAAGATCTCACATATTTAAAATTTCAGAATGTTAAGTAGTTTACAATGATATTGACTAGTGATAAATGGTTGGAGTTCTGATTGTATAAATAGTTTAGCTTATGGATTTATAAGTGTTGTTAATGTTTTGTTAAGTTAGTTTGAGTTTTCATAAATGTGAATTATCGAGTAATGTGATATATGATTATAAACTGCACATATTTTATGAATGTAAATTTGACAAATGTTTCTCAGTGTCCTCAAATATTAGTTTGGATCCTAGATTAGTTTGTGATGAAAAAGTTTAATATTATCGATTTGACAGGGTGTGACAAAGGTGGTATTAGAGCATGGTTTGAGGATCACTGAAATATTTGATATATTGACATGTGAAATATATTGAGGTCTAGAAAACTATAGTGATCGATGGAAATTTTCTTTGATGTATTTTAGGAATCTAGGATGACGAGAACATTTGGTCTGCCTACTTCTTATGCTTCTAATAAATTAAGGAGGATAAAAGGGTTAATTGGGGATATCAAATCAGAGTGGCATAGCGAAAGCGTGATGAACCTAATCTATTAGTGGCAAAAAAATGGATGATGCAAATGGAAAAAATATTTGATGTACGAAATTGTTCTAATAATCAAAAGAATTTCTGGAGATCAAGGACAAGAATAACAAGGACAAGTTTACCAATAAAAATATGATTGAAAATAAATCAAAAAGTGGTAATAAGAGGGTTAAGACATCTGGATTTGAAAGGGGAAGTCATCACAAAAGACTCAATCCTATGTAAGATGCGGGTTAGATTATGAAACAAGTTTGTGTTTTCAAGTGATTGGAGCCTATTTTGCTTGTGGAAAGTTGGATCATAAAATAAAAGACTGCCTTTTGAATAAGAAGAAAGAATCATTGCCTCCTAAATCATCAGTCCATGTTGGAGTGTATGTTATCACTGAATATGATTCTAAAGCTTCTAATTAGTGGTTGAAGGTATTATTTATGTTTATGAAAGAATATAAATATTTGTTTGACCATGGGTCTCATATATTATTGAATTCGTAATATTTTGCTTATCACTTAGGCATTCAACCTAGACCACGGGATTATATGCTATATGTAAATATGATTATTGGAGATTTTTTTGACAACAAGCTTGATCTGGTCCTCTTATCTGATTTCTATTGGAGAACACGAACTTTTTACTGACTTGGTTCTCCTAAAGATTTGGAGTTTTGATATTATACTTTTATGGATTGGCTATCTTCTTATCATACCAGTATAGATTATTATTGGAAGAAGAGGAAGAGGGGTAGCTGGCTATGGCCGCGGCTGCATGGCAACAACAGCGATGGCTGCGGTAGTTGTGCATAGGAAAGAAGAAAAAAAGGAATGAGTATAAGGGAGAGCAGGTGATTGTGCCTCTATGTACTGCACAAGCTGTAGTTGTGGAGGAAGAAAGAAGACTGATGTAGAAAATGAAACAAGGGGAGGACACGAGGGAAAAGTAGAAGAAGGATTTGGGCTTACACTTTCTTCGGATCCTTAGATCAGAACTTTCGAAAGGCAAGTGTTCTAACTCCTTACAAAATCTTGATCTCTGATTTCATCTTAGTTTTGAAAACTTTAGAAGATTTTGACTTCATACTTGATATTTCTATCGTTTGGGAATAAAACTATGAATCTGAAATTTTTCAAGATCTGGCCTTTCTGTATTGTTCTAGCCATAACTTTCTGCATAGATTCTTGATTTTGGAAAAACTAAATGCATCCAAAAATAGACTCATAGCTCCCTCTTTTGATACTATAATTGATAAATTTGGAGTCTATTTACCTACCAAAATTATTATTTCATTTGACTCTATGAAATCTATAAAACAGAGATTGTCAGTTTTGACCTTTCAGTACTTACTCAGTTATAACTCTTTGTTAGAAACTTTGATTTATGTGAGACATTATCTATTAGAAATTAAACTCATAAATCATTCTGAACATATCCAATATGAATAATTTGGAGCATAAATGCCTTTTGAATCATCTATTCTAATTAATTTTATGAATTCTGCAAAATAGAGATAATGTTCTCTAACCTTTGGTTACTAAATTATTTATAACTCTTTGTTGGAAACTTCTATTCTTACAAAACTTGATTTATCAAAACTAGATTAATACATCTTTTGAATGACCCCTATTTCGTATAATTTGGAGTATAATTGGTTATCCAAATAATTCATGCAATGTGCCTCTCAAATTCTATCAGAAATTAAACTTTGATCGATTTCGCCTATTCTTGTTTTGTCTTTTTGGAAATTGATTTCAGCTAAAATCCTTACTTTAGTTTAACTTTACATTATTTTTTCAAATTTCTGTATACTCTTGTCTTATAAATATTTGCATACTTGAATCTGGTATGTAAACTTTATGTTTGTATCGCAATGTTTCATATAGGCACATGCATTTTGTTGTTCCGCATGTGTTTCTGCCAACTTTATTATTCCAATGCCCTTTGTACTTTGGTATTTATGGGATAAATATGAACCTTTACTAGAAATGGTAAAGGAAGTTATGCTTAGAGCCTGCGATGCTCTGTTGGCCCCCTATGACTTCACTTAAACGTAGGTGGATGGAGCTCCCAAACGTGTGAGACTTATGTTTGGTGGTCATTCAGAAATGGATGTACCATACTATGTTATGATGCCACTTCACCTTGTATTTGTTTGATATGATATCTAGAGCTTTGGTTATATGTTTCTATATGTGCTTTGGATAAGATTGATATGAATGCAACGTCAAATTCGATGTTTGAGCTTCTGTTTCGTATTTGTTCTTTCATATGCTTCGAAATGGTTTATTTGCCATTGATATGCTTTGAAATATTTCACATACCATTGATATATTCTAAAATATTTCATTTATTATGATATGCTCTGAAATATTTCATCTGCTATTGTTATGCTCCCAAATGTTTCATATGTTGTTGATATGCTTCAGAACATTTAATACGATATTGATATGCTCCAATTCTTTATGCTCCATTTGTTATGAACCAAATATGGTTTGAATGGAATGACATTTGTGATTCTGTATCTAATGAGATAGTACCTTGAGAGTTCTTGTATGCTGCCTTGCATTCGAATACCTTGTTTGTTTGAAACTGTCCCTTTTCATTCTGGATATATTTTATCACTTGCTGAGCTCTTTTAGCTCACTCTGTTGCTATATAAATCTTTTAGGTCAACTTGTCACTCTTTAAGATGTTTGAATTAGGTTGAGGCAGTCGAGAGCTATTTAAAATTATGGGCAAATCTTATTGGTGGATATATTATGGTTATTGTTGTATAAGCATATTTTGTATGTAACAAAATGTTATTGACGAACCTGAATGGATATGTCGTGTAAAAGTTTTAAAAGATCTCTCGTATTTGGAATTTCGAAATGTTAATTTGGTTTACAATGATATGAACTGGTGATAAATGGTTAGAGTTGTTGAATCTCGTATTTTGACGATGAAACCAATTGATAAGTGTTTATGATTTGTTCTGTGTTTTTAGTGATGTACGAAGTTTCGATCAGGATGAGGCAATTAAAGCAGGGAGAATCATGTTGGGCCGGAGGAAAACATGTCAAAAGATTGGACGCCGAGCCGGAGGATCGATCGACGTATCGACAGAAGGCTTCGGGCCATGGATTCGGGTATCGAGCTAAGAAGAGCAGATACTGTGCCAAGGATATTAGAGTTGCGGAGGTCAACTGGCCGATTGGGCAATAGGCCGCAAGAGAGGACAATTTGTCGAAGAATCGGACGAATCGTCGATGGACCAATGACATGTCGGACAACATGATTCATGCTTAATAATAATTATCTAGATCAAAGTGTGTTTTACATGTGCAAGATTAACTACAATAGCAAGACATAAAGCAAAATGAAGTCCCAGAGTCAAGAATGCGATTTTGTTGAGAGGTCGAGAGTTCATCGGAAGTCTGGACATTCGTTGGAAGTTCTGCCGGAATCGACCGAGAAGTCCTAGAGCTTGCTAAAGAAACTCATCAGAACTCGACAAGAAGATCGTCATGAAGTCCAGGAGCTTACTGGGAGTCTGTTAGAACGTTGCCGAGAGATTGTCGGAAGTTCGCCAGAAGATCGCTGGAAGCTCGCCGGAAGAAACTAGACTTACGGACTTGTTTAGCTTAGAAAATGTTTTAGATTTCATGGTTAGCACATAATTGGGATTAGATTTGGGCCAACCCAATTAGGAGCCAGTTGGGCCCATGTAAGAACTATGTTGGGCTCAATGAAAGGCCCAAACAATGACCCAATAGATGGCACCATCGTGGCACAGTCTCCGAGACTATGTCAGGCAATGGTACTGCCCAATGGTACTGCCTAATGGAAAGCAATCGGCACCCCCCCCTCTTAGTGCCGATTGCTTTCCTAACAATTAGTATCAAAGCCTCGTGATTTCTCATTTGGTTTAACACCCAAAAGAAATTACTCTTTTCGACTTTCAAGAGGGTCACTCTCTCATTCGTCCTCCCTTGTTCAATGGGATGAACTATACATATTGGAAAACTTGAATGAGAGTTTTCTTGCTTTCATTGGACTTGAATTTATAGAATATTATTGAAAGTGGTTTTCAAAAGTCTTCTACTCCAATGAAAGAATGAAATGAGTTGGAGAAGAAAACTTTTTCCTTAAATGCCAAAGCTATGAACGCTCTATTTTACGCTTTGGATAAAACTGAGTTTAATCGGGTTTCTACTTACGAAATGACTTTTGATATATGGTATACTCTCGAAATCACACACGAAGACACGAGTAGAGTAAATATTCTAAAGTCAACCTTTTAATGCACGATTTTGAACTATTTCAAATGAAACCAAGCGAAATCGTTGTTGACATGTATACCCGTTTTACGGATGTCTTCAATGGTTGAAAAGCTTTTGGTAAAACTTTTTTGAATTTTGAACTTGTTAGTAATGTTTTACATTCACTTTCAAAAAATTGGGATTATAAAGTAATGGCAATCCAAGAATAAAAAACTTAGACCATTTCCTATTGAAGAACTAATTGAGTTTTTAATGACAGAATAAAAAAACTTAGACCATTTTCCTATTGAAGAACTAATTGAGTTTTTAATGACCTATGAAATGAATTGCATGGAACAAAATGAACTTGAGAACATAAACTTAAGAATAACGCAACTACTTACTATGAACGCAAGAAGAAGGAAGCACTTTCGGATGAATCAAGCTCATTTGAAGATGAGGAGCAAACCGATAAAGACGAAATGGCAAACTATGCCTTAACGACTTTCGATAATGAGGTAAATAACTCAAACAAAACTCATTTACTGTATTTTGAAATTACTTAATGAAAAATTGATATCATGCTTCTTTTTCTAGCTATTTTGAAAAATTGATCATTGCTTGTTTTATGAAAATACAACAAATGTCAATCTAATGCTTGTATACCTAGTAAGATTAATCTTATGTATGAGTTTAAGAAGCAATAATGTGTATGATGTTAATCTTTGTATTGCTTTTCGATTTTCGATTGAAGAGGCCTTATGTTTAATGTGTTATAATTTTGGTCTTGATGATTTCCAATTTTGATTGAAAATACTTTATGTTTAATGAAATCGTGCTTGAGGCTTTAATGACATAATGATATAAGACATAATGAAAATGTTAAATGACTTTGTATCTTGCTTGATGATTTTATATTATGCATGAGGATTTGAAGTAATGATTTGAAATCATATGTTTTGGAATTATGTTTTATACTTTTAATCTTATATCTTTCATGACATGATTCCTTTGTATTTATGATTTGTATATCTCATGATATGATTGAATCATTGAGGTAAAGACGGAAAATGCATTACCACAACAAACAAAATAATTTTGATTAAAAATGCTTTATGAAATCATGCTAGATGAAATAATGTAATGATGATTTGAAGTCATGATTAATAAGTTAACATTTTCAAATTATGCTTGATGATTTATAGTGTATTGAAAGTTTCATTTTTAAAGGATGATGCTTGTTTTCATTTGGCATAAATGAAAAAGGCATGCTTCTATGAATTAAATCAAATAAATTGAAACAACCAAAAAGAGAAAAGTATTTTTCTTGAAAATTTCTTTTTCTTTATCTTATCGATTTTTCACTAAGAGATTGATAAAGTTGTTTATGTCATTTTGAATCTCTTGAAAGTAATTTTGATGATTTGACGATTTGAATTTGAATGAGCTTTATCTTGATTTTTCGAGATTTATAACTTGAGATTTCTTATGCATGAATCAAGATATTATATCATTTGATCTCCTATGTTTCTTTTTGTTATTTAGAAAAAGAAGAGATTTGATGAAATAAATCATGTCTTTTGGTATTCACATGATCTTATCTTTCATGACATGATTTCTTTATGGCTTGTATGCCTTGTGATGACTTGAATATTTATACTATTATGTTCTTCCTTTCTTTTTTTTCTTGTTTGCAATGACAAAAAAAGGGGAAAGAAAATAGCTAGCATCTCAAGAAAACCAAATTTGCTAGCTTAAATGATAAACTTAGACATGTTAGATCTCTTAAATGTATAAATTCTTCTTATATATTTTACGGATTATGATATTGATTTCTTGAACTTTAGACTTGATCTTTCATGTTTGATGACTGAACTAATGATTGGAATATTGATGAAATTATGAATGATGATTTGGAATCATGTATGTAATGATGATTTTATATTTTGAAAATATACATGATGATTTGGTATTATGCATGCAATACTTCAACTTATAAATATGATGCATGTAATAATGGAATATTCATGATGAAAAATTGTTCTGATATTCATGACTTGATTTTTCATCTTTGTTGTTTACCTTTGTCATAATTTGAAGATTGTAGTAAAGGGAAATGAATTGCACTATTGTATTGTTATTCCCTTCTATTTGACAATGATATAGGGGGAGTAAATTTTGCTAGCTTGCATACTTCAAGAAGAAGCAAAAAGCTTGCTCATCTCAAAAGATGTAAAATTTTGCCAACTCTCATATGTGTAAAATTTGCTAGCTCACAAATTGTAAAGAGAAAAACTTGCTTGCTAGCTCGTAATATCAAGAAGTAAAACATGCTAACTTGCACATCTAGCAAAATTTATAAACTTGCATATTTCAAAAAGCAAGAGTTGCTTTCTTGAACATCTCTAATTATTGCTAGCTTACATGATGATAAAACTTGTTATTATGCAACGATTTGAACTGGTATCTCAAACACTTAGAAAGTTACACTTCTCCTTTTTGTTGATGACAAAGGGAGAGAAGTATGATCTGTTAGGATCAAGAGCACTAAGAGGGGGGGGGTGAATTAGTGCAGCGGATTAAAACGTCGGTTTTGATAAATCTTTCGTACGGTAAAAATTGAACTTGAAAGCGTATTCGTATAGTAGAGCAGCTAAGGTAATGAGTAAATAAAGCAAGTAAGAAAGTTTGCAGTAATGTGAATAGCAACAATGAAATGCAAACAAGAGATTACGCCGTTTTTAAAGTGGTTCGGTCAAATGACCTACATCCACTTGCGAGGCCCCTCTTCGACGAGGCTCCCACCTTCCACTAGCAAATCTCTTAAAATGGAAGGGTAAATACCCCTCTTACAACTCTTTACAAGCAGTTCACACTCTTACAGATTTTCAAGAAAGAAGGAGGTGAACACTAGCAAATTGAAAACCAAGGATTGCTAAGACTTTTCTAAGACCTTTCTCTCAATCACTTGCTGCTCAAAAAGTTGTTCTCTCTGCTGAGAATTGAGGGGTATTTATAGGCCTTAAGAGGATTCAAATTTGGGCTCCAAAAATTTGAATTCTCTTATGTTCCCGATGCTGGCGGTGCCACCGCCCAGCCAGGCGGTGCCACCGCCCAGCTCTCGGGTGTTGGGCGGTGCAACCGCCCAGCCCAGGTGGTGCCACCGCCCAGCTCTCGGCCTCTGGGCGATGCCACCGCCTAGTCTAGGCGGTGCCACTGCCTACACTATTTCAGCTCACTGGTTGGGCTCCAAAATTGGCCCAAACTAGTCCGAACTTGGGCCGAATTGGCCCCTACTTGGATCATAGGATTAACACCTAATCCTAGCCCTAATTAACGTGCTAACTACAAATTTAAAGACATTTTCTAAGCTATTACAAAGTCCATAAGTTAAGACTTCTTTCGGCGAGCTTTCGGCGAACTTCCGGCGGTCTTCCGATAAACTCTCGGAAACCATTCTGCGGACTCCCGGCAAGCTCCTAGACTTCACGATTTGATCTTGGCGAGTTCCGACGAGCTTCTTCGGCAAGCTCCGATCTTTCTCGGTGAGCTCCGTGAACTTCTGACGAACCTTTTGGCGAGCTTCCGAAAAACCCTTCAGCAAGCTCCCTACTCATTCTCGGCTAGTTCCGACAGCATTCCCGACGAACCTTCAGACTTTCGTCGAACTCTCGAACTCCCAATGAATCCTTCGCGCTTGACTCCGACACTTTGTTTCGCTTTATGTCTTCATCGTTATCGTAGTTAATCCTGCACACACAAGCCAAAACTCTACTCCGATCTAGACAATTATTACAATGCGAATTGACATTCTGTTGCCCGGCACGTCATTGGTTGGCGCTTCGTCCGATTCTTCAGCGCATCGTTCTCTCTTGCGGCTTGTTGCCCAATCGGCGGTTGACCTCCGCAACCCCGATATCCTTGGTGCAATTCCGCTCTCCTTGGCCCGATGCCCGACGTCCGAAGCGTCCTACCGTCCAATATCCTAACATGATCTCCTCCGGCGCAACGTCAATTCCTTCTGCGTCAACTGTCTAATCCTGATCGAGTAGACCTGCATCACTCAAAATGCAGTTAAACATCTAAACACAATCAATTAGTTTCATCATCAAAATCCGAGATTCAACATGATCATGTTTTGCATGATGATGTGTTGCAAAAATTCATGATGAAATTTGCAATGACTTGAATTCAAGGTTCTATCATTATGACATATTGATAGGGGGAGTTAAGGTTAACTCTGTCATCAATTGATTATCATCATCAAAAAGGGGGAGATTGTTGAATCTCGTATTTTGATGATGAAACCAATTGATAAGAGTTTATGATTTGATCTGCATTTTTAGTGACGTAGGAAGCTTCGATTAGGATGGGACAATTAAAGCAGGGAGAATCATATTGGGCCGAAGAAAAATAGGTCAGAAGATTGAACGTCGAGCCGGAGGATCGGTCAATGTATCGACAAAAGGCTTCGGGCCATGGATTCGGGCATCGGGCCAAGAAGAGTGGATATTGCGCCAAGGATATTAGAGTTACGGAGGTTAACTGGCCGATTGGGCAATAGGCCACAAGAGAGGACGATGCGCTAAAGAATCGGACGAAGCGTCGATGGACCAATGAGATATTGGACAACATGATTCATGCTTAGTAATAATTGTCTAGATCAAATTATATTTTACATGTGCAAGATTAACTATGATAGCAAGGCATAAAGCAAAATGAAGTCCCAAAGTCAAGAACGTGATTTCGTTGGGAGGTCGAGAGTTTGTCGGAAGTTCGGACGTTCGTCAGAATTTTTGCCGGAACCAACTGAGAAGTCCTGGAGCTTGCCAAAGAAGGTCATCGAAACTTGCCAAGAAGATCATCGTGAAGTCCAGGAGCTTGTCGGGATTCCGCTGGAACGTTGCCGAGAGATCGTCGGAAGTTGGCCGGAAGATCGCCGGAAGCTCGTCGGAAGAAACTAGACTTACAGACTGGTTTAGCTTAGAAAATGTCTTAGATTTCGTAGTTTGCACATAATTGGGATTGGATTTGGGCCAACCCAATTAGAGGCCAGTTGGGCCCATGTAAGAACTGTGTTGGGCCTAATGAAAGGCCCAAACAGTGACCCATTAGGTGGCACCGTCGTGGCACAATCAGTAAGATTGTGTCAGGCGGTGGTATTGCCGGTCCAAGCAGTGGGACCGCCAAGACACAGTCTCCGAGAGGCTACAAGCGGTGGTATTAGCAGTCTAGGCAGTGGTACCGCCCAGGACAGCCTCCCAGGCGGTGGTACCGCCCAGTGTAGTGTTAGTGTCAGATTGACACTAGTTGTGGTACCGCCTAGCCCTGGCGGTGGTACTGCCAGCACCCGGGAAACCCTGGATGAGATGTTTTTAGGCTCCAAGTTTGAATCCACTTGAAGCCTATAAATACCCTTCTCATCCCTGGTTAACTACACACACAACTGAGAGCAAAAACGGAAAGAAAATACTATTTGAATTGTGTGTGAACTCCTTTCAAAATTCTAAGTATTAGAATAGTTTGAGAGAGGAGTAAGTGGGGGTGTAAAGGTTGTCTCCTAAACCCGATAAAAGGAGAATCAAATTGTAAAAGGTGGTTGATCTTCGCCTATTGAAGGAAGACCGATAGTAGATGTCGGTAGCCTCGACGGAAGAGGAATCGACGAAGTAGATGTAGGTCACGACGACCGAACCACTCTAAAATTCGGTTTGCTTTTCAATTGTGCAATTTATATTACTGCAAACCTCCTCAAGCCTCTCTTTACATTTTGCATGAAAGTTTTCGAGTTCAAATTTTAGCATTTCCGAATTTGGTTTTAATCGAACGTACGAATGAGAAAATTTCAGAACCAATGTGATTTTTACCACTACACTAATTCACCCCCCCCTCTTATTGCCGATTACTTTCCTAAAGGAGTTCTGATTGTATAAATTATTTAGCTTATGGATTTATAAGTGTTGTTAATATTTTGTTATGTTATTTTGAGTTTTCATAAATATGAATTATCGAGTGATGTGATATATGATTATAAACTGTACAGGTTTTATGGATGTGAATTTGACTGAATGTCTCTTAGTGTCCTCAAATGTTAGTTTGGATCCTAGATTAGATTGTCATGAAAAATTTTAATATTATTGATTTGAAGGGGCGTGATAGAGGTAGTATCAGAGCATGGTTTGAGGATCACTGAAATATTTGATATGTTGACGTGTGAAAAATATTAAGGTCTAGAAAACTATAGTGATCGGTAGAAATTTTCTTTGATGCATTTTAGGAATCTAGGATGACGAGGACATTTGGTCCTCCTACTTCAAGTGCTTCTAATTAATTAAAGATGATAAAAGGGTTAATTAGGGATATCAAATTAGAGTGGTGCAGCAAAAGCATAGTGAACCTAATCCATTGGTGGCAAAAAGAAATGGATGATGCGAATTGAGAAGATATTTGATATACAAAATTATTTTGATAATCAAAAGAATTTATAGAGATCAAGGATAGAAATAGTAAGGAAAAGTTTACAAATAAAAATATAAGTGGAAATGAATCAGAAAGTGATAATAAGAGGGTCGAGATATCTAGATTTGAAAGGAGAAATCATCACAAAAGACTCAATCTTGTGTAAGATGCGGGTTAGATTATGAAACAAGTTTGTGTTTTCAAGTGACTGGAACCTATTTTGCTTATGGAAAGTTGGATCATAAAATAAAAGACTACCTTTTGAACAAGAAGAAAGAGTCACTACCTCCTAAATCATCAACCCATGTCAGAGTGTATGTTATCACTGAATATGATTCTAAAGCTTCTAAATTAGTGGTTGAAGGTATAATTCATGTTTATGAAAGAATACAAATATTTGTTTGACCATGGGTCTCATCTATGATTTGATTTGTAATATTTTGCTTATCACTTGGGCAATCAACCTAGACCACGGGATTATATGCTATATGTAAATACGATTATTGGGGATTTTTTTTGACAACAAGCTTGATCTGGTCCTCTTGTCTTATTTCTATTGGAGAACATGAACTTTTTACTGATTTGGTTTTCGTAGAGATTTAGAGTTTTGATATTATACTTAGTATGGATTAGCTATCTTCTTATCATACCAGTGTAGATTGTTACATAAAAATGATCACTTTTGCATATTAGATCAGCCCATCTTTTATTTTGAGAGTATTGGACATGATTTACCTCATTGCTTGATGTATACCAAGATGACTTGTCTGGATTACCTCCAGATATGACTTTGCTTTTGATTTAGTCTTTAGGACAATCCCAATATCTAAACCTCTCTACAGAATGACACCATTTGAGTAAGTGGAATTGAAAAAACAACTACAAGGACTATTAGATAAGGGTTTTTCTTGGCTTAGGATTTCATTATGGGGTGCTCTTGTGTTAGTTAAGAAGATGGATGGAATATTGAGACTTTACATGTATACAATTGAATTAGGTGACCATAAAAAATAAGTGTCATCTACCCAAAAGTGACAATTTGTTTGATCAATTGTAGGATGAATAAGTATTTTTCAAGATTGATTGGAGATCGATTTACCATCTATTAAAGATCAAGGAGGAGGATATTTTAGTCACTTTTGGATGATTGTGTAATTATATTCTATTGATGAAACTGTTTGGGAGCTAGAGAAAATGAATAAAATGTATCATCTTTTCAATGATTGAAGTATAACCAAGTTAGAGGTCTAAATTTTCTTTTAAGAGGGGGCAGGGGGAGAGTGTAATATCCTTCATTTCTGAAATTTATGTAAGAACCTATGTGTAAATCGGAGGATCTATATATAAATATTAAAATTTTAAGGACTAAACTATTAAGTTGCAAAAAAAAGAGGAAAGTATGGCAATTTTATCTCACTACCTCCCACGCTCTTTGTTTCCCATGGGAAATAGAGAGAGAAGCTGTGGGGCATTGGGGAGAAGAAGAGAAGTTGAGAAGAAGGGAAGAAGAGAAGAAGAAGAAGAAGAAGAAGAAGAAGAGGGAGAAGAAAGGGAAGAAGAAAAAAAGAGGAGAGTGGCTACGACAAGGGCTACAGCGAGGAGGTGTGGGGCGTTGGGAAGGAGAAGGGAAGAAGAGGAGAGGAAGAGAAGAAGAAGAAGAAGAGGAAGAAGAGAAGAAAAGAAGAAGAAGAAGGAGAAGAGAGGGAAGAGGAGAGGAGAGAGAGGTGGCAAGTAGCTAGGGCTACAACACCCATGTTGTTATCATAAGAGTCTGACAAATAGAGACTAATTATGAATATTGAGGAGCACTAGGAGAGTCACTTTAAGCTTCTTTATTGAACATGTATTGTTAGTTGATGGCTTAAAACATAATCTCTTAAGTATTAGTCAATTGTGTAATAATGATATATTGTTAAATTTGAATCTAATGCTTGCATTATTGAAAAACCACACAAAAACACATCTATGATCGTATGAAAATAAATAATGTATACACCATTGACATTAATGATTTTTATAATGAAATATGTTTTTCGATTTGAATGATGATGCTTGGTTTCATCTAAAGAACTTGCAAGAGGAATTCCTCATATCAAGTTCGTGAAAGATAATGTGTGTGATGCTTATCAATTAGGAAAACAAATAAAAGGTAACTTTAAACCTAAGAACCAAATAAGCACCTCTAGACCTTTGCAATTGATCCATATGGACTTGTTCCGATCAATTGCTACATCAAGCGTAGGAGGTAGCAAATACGCATTTGTCATCGTGGATGATTATAGTAGATACATATGGACTTATTTTTTGGCGCACAAAAGTGAATGCTTTAGGTATTTCTCTAAGTTTTGTAAACTTGTTCAAATGAAAAGGGTTTTATGATTTCGTCAATTCGAAGTGATCACGGTGGTAAATTTCAAAACCATGATTTCCAAAAATTTTGTGAATCTAATGGATACAACCACAACAAATTTCAAAACCATGATTTCCAAAATTTTGTGAATCTAATGGATACAACCACAACTTCTCTACTCCAAGAAATCCTCAATAAAATGGAGTAGTAGAAAAAAGAATAGAAATTTATAAGAAATGACAAGAACCATGTTAAATGAACATAGCCTACCCAAATATTTTTCGGCCGAAGCCGTAAACACGGCATGCTATGTTATGAATAGAGTTCTAGTAAGACCCTTACTCACCAAAACTTCTTATGAGTTGTGGAACAACAAAAAACCTAATGTTTATATTTTAAAGTTTTTGGGTGTAAGTGTTTTATCTTGAATGAAAAAGATGCCTTAGGAAAATTTGATGCTAAATCCGATGAAGAAATTTTTCTTAGCTATTCTTCGATTTCTAAAGCATTTTGTATCTTTAATAAAGAACTTTAATCATAGAAGAATCCATTCATGTTGTTTCCAATGAGGTTTCCGAAATTAAGAAAAATGATTTTGATGATGATGCTAATTTTGATACTTTGAATTTAAATGAAACCCCTTCTCCATCTAGCAACTCGAATGCATCTACTTCTGAAACATCCTTACCCAAGGATTAGAAATATGTAGATACTCATCCCAAGGAGCTAATCATAGGAGACACATCAAAAGGGGTTCAAACACGTTCTTCTCTTAAAAATTTTTGTGCTAATGCCACTTTTCTCTCCCAAATTGAACCAAAATGTATTGACGAAGCCATGAAAGATGATTCATAGATTATCGCAATGCAAGATGAGTTAAATCAATTTGAGAGAAATGAGGTGTGGAAGCCTGTTCCTAGGCCAAATAACCATTTAGTTATTAGTACTAAATGGGTCTTTAGAAACAAACAAGATGAATCTGGTATCGTGGTTAGAAATAAGGATAGATTAGTGTCCAAAGATTTCAACCAAGAAGAAGGTATCGATTACGAAGAAACCTTCGCTCCTGTGGCTCAATTAGAAGCTATAAGGATGCTCCTTGCCTATGCTAGTAGTAATAATTTTAAGTTGTTTCAAATGGATGTTAAAAGTGCTTTTCTTAATGGATTTATTTCCGAAGAAGTTTATGTTGAACAACCTCCTGGATTTGAGAATGATAATCTCCCTAATCATGTGTTTAAATTAACTAAAGCTCTCTATGGTTTAAAATAAGTCCTAAGGGCTTTGTATGAGAGACTTAGTTCATTTCTTATTGAAAATAATTTCTCTAAAGGCAAGGTCGATACTACATTGTTTATAAAAAATTTTAAAAATAATTTTGTTATTGTTCAAATTTATGTTGATGATATTATCTTCGGTTCTACGAATGAATCTCTTTGTGAATCATTTGCCAAAAGTATGAGTCTTGAATTTAAAATAAGTTTGATGGGGGAATTAACTTTCTTTTTGGGCTTATAAATCAAACAACTAAGTAATGACATCTTTATTAGTCAAACAAAATATACTTTAGATTTGCTAAAAGGTTCAATATAGATAGCTCAAAAGCTATCAACACTCCTATGAGCACCTCCACTAAGTTATAAATTGATGAAAGTGGAGAAAGCTTTGATCAAAAAGCTTATAGGGGTATGATAGAAAGTCTACTATACCTCACCGCAACAAGACCGAATATCATGTTTAGTGTAGGTCTTTGTGATAGGTTTCAATCTAATCTTAAGATATCTCATCTTAAAGTAGTTAAGAGAATACTTAGATATCTTAAAGGTACCACTAATATAGGATTATGGTATCTAAAATCCGAGAACTTTGAACTAATTGCATATGCTGATGCGGATTTTACTGGATGTAGATTAGATAGAAAAAGCACATCGGGAATAAGTCAGTTTTTAGGACACGCACTTGTCAAGAAACAAAACTCGGTTGGGTTGAATCTCAGATTTTGATGATGAAGTCAATTGTCAATTGTTATCTAATCCATATGTTGAGATAAGTGTGCAGGATTAACTACGATGGAAGTAAGACATGCAGCAGGAGTTGCTCCGGAGTCAAGACCATAATCATGTTGGGGGTTCGAGAGTTCGATAGAAGTCCAGACGGTCGTCGGAGGTTCTGCGGGAACAAATCTGAGAAGTCCAGGAGCTTGCCAAAGAAGCTCATTGGAACTCGCCAAGTGGATCATCGCAAGTCCAGGAGTTTGTCAGAAGTCCACCAGAGCATCGCCAAGGGTTCGTCGGATGTTCGCCAGAAGTTCACCGAAAGCTCACCGAAAGAAGCGATTGACGCACCAAAGCAAGTTGCAGTATTAATGTCTTAAACATCATAGTTAGCATGATGATTAAGTTAGGAATGGGAGGTGATCCCATTAACTTAATCAGGGGACAATTGGGCCCTTGACAAACCCAAATTGGGCCGAATGGGTCAATATATTCGGACCCAGAATTCCTGGCCGGCAATGGCATCGCTAGGGCTGGCGGTAGCACTGCCCAGGAGACTAGACTCGGTCTACCAGGAGTTCTGGGCGATAGTACCGCCCCTGTCAGGCGGTGGTACCGCCGACAGTCATTACTGCCAGAGGTGGTACTGCCCCTATCAGGCGGTGGTACCCGTTGTCTCCTAAAAGCCTGTCAAAAGGAGTAAAGCTGTAAAGAGTGGTTAGCCTTCACCTAGTGAAAGAAGCCTCTAGTGGACGTTGGTGATCTCATCGGAGGAGGAAGCCAAAAGTGGATGTAGGTCAAGATTGACCGACCACTCTAAATCTCGGTTTGCAGTTATATTTTGTTCTCTATCTTAATTGCAAACTGCCTCCATAGCTTTACATTAACTACACTTTGCTTGATCTTAAGTTAAAGAACTTTCCGAATTGACTTTCCGCATCAAAATCTTTTTTTAATATCGTATGAACGCAATTTTAATTGTCGAAAGTTTTCCATTGCACTAATTCACTGGTACCGCCGACAGTCATTACTGCCAGAGGTGGTACTGCCCCTATCAGGCGGTGGTACCGCCGACAGTCATTACTGCCAGAGGTGGTACTGCCCCTATCAGGCGGTGGTACCGCCGACAGTCATTACTGCCAGAGGTGGTACTGCCCCTATCAGGCGGTGGTACCGCCGACAGTCATTACTGCCAGAGGTGGTACTGCCCCTATCAGGCGGTGGTACCGCCGACAGTCATTACTGCCAGAGGTGGTACTGCCCCTATCAGGCGGTGGTACCGCCGACAGTCATTACTGCCAGAGGTGGTACTGCCCCTATCAGGCGGTGGTACCGCCGACAGTCATTACTGCCAGAGGTGGTACTGCCCCTATCAGGCGGTGGTACCGCCGACAGTCATTACTGCCAGAGGTGGTACTGCCCCTATCAGGCGGTGGTACCGCCGACAGTCATTACTGCCAGAGGTGGTACTGCCCCTATCAGGCGGTGGTACCGCCGACAGTCATTACTGCCAGAGGTGGTACTGCCCCTATCAGGCGGTGGTACCGCCGACAGTCATTACTGCCAGAGGTGGTACTGCCCCTATCAGGCGGTGGTACCGCCGACAGTCATTACTGCCAGAGGTGGTACTGCCCCTATCAGGCGGTGGTACCGCCGACAGTCATTACTGCCAGAGGTGGTACTGCCCCTATCAGGCGGTGGTACCGCCGACAGTCATTACTGCCAGAGGTGGTACTGCCCCTATCAGGCGGTGGTACCGCCGACAGTCATTACTGCCAGAGGTGGTACTGCCCCTATCAGGCGGTGGTACCGCCGACAGTCATTACTGCCAGAGGTGGTACTGCCCCTATCAGGCGGTGGTACCGCCGACAGTCATTACTGCCAGAGGTGGTACTGCCCCTATCAGGCGGTGGTACCGCCGACAGTCATTACTGCCAGAGGTGGTACTGCCCCTATCAGGCGGTGGTACCGCCGACAGTCATTACTGCCAGAGGTGGTACTGCCCCTATCAGGCGGTGGTACCGCCGACAGTCATTACTGCCAGAGGTGGTACTGCCCCTATCAGGCGGTGGTACCGCCGACAGTCATTACTGCCAGAGGTGGTACTGCCCCTATCAGGCGGTGGTACCGCCGACAGTCATTACTGCCAGAGGTGGTACTGCCCCTATCAGGCGGTGGTACCGCCGACAGTCATTACTGCCAGAGGTGGTACTGCCCCTATCAGGCGGTGGTACCGCCGACAGTCATTACTGCCAGAGGTGGTACTGCCCCTATCAGGCGGTGGTACCGCCGACAGTCATTACTGCCAGAGGTGGTACTGCCCCTATCAGGCGGTGGTACCGCCGACAGTCATTACTGCCAGAGGTGGTACTGCCCCTATCAGGCGGTGGTACCGCCGACAGTCATTACTGCCAGAGGTGGTACTGCCCCTATCAGGCGGTGGTACCGCCGACAGTCATTACTGCCAGAGGTGGTACTGCCCCTATCAGGCGGTGGTACCGCCGACAGTCTTTGCTTGATCTTAAGTTAAAGAACTTTCCGAATTGACTTTCGCATCAAAATCTTTTTTTATCGTATGAACGCAATTTTAATTGTCGAAAGTTTTCCATTGCACTAATTCACCCCTCCCCCTCTTAGTGTTCTTGATCCTAACAATTAGTATCAGAGCAGGGTTAACTCTCAATCGGATTAAAACCTAAGAGAGATGGCATACGCCGGAAACCAAGAGGGTCACTCTATTACACGTCCGCCCATATTCAATGGGACGGACTACACCTATTGGAAGGCCCAAATGAGGATCTTCCTTATTTCTATGGATTTTGAACTTTGGAATATTGTTGAAAACGGATTTTCAAAGTCTTCTCTTCCAATGATCAATTGGAATGAATTAGAGAAGAAGACTTTCTCTCTTAATGCAAAGGCTATGAATGCCTTATTTTGTGCGCTTGATAAAAATGAGTTTAATCATTTTTCAGTTTGTGAAACCGCATTTGATATTTGGTATACACTCGAAGTGACTCACAAAGGCACAAGTAGAGTGAAAGAGTCAAAAATCAACCTTTTGATACATTCTTTTGAACTTTTTTGAATGAAACCGAGCGAGACCATAGGTGACATGTACACTCGTTTCACGGATGTCGTCAATGGTCTAAAAGGACTCGACAAAAGTTTTTCAGATTTTGAGCTCGTAAATAAGATTCTAAGATCCCTTCATAAGAGTTGGGACCCTAAAGTCACTGCTATTCAAGAAGCTAAAAATATAAACAACTTCCCTCTTGAAGAATTAATCGGGTCATTAATGACCTATGAAATGACTTATAAAGCTCATGAAGAGCAAGAAGACATCCTTCAAAGAACAGGAAGGATATGACACTTAGAACTTTAGAAGACCACTTGAGAGAAAACTCAAGTGATGAAGACTGTGACGATGACTTGGCACTTCTAACAAGGAAATTCAAAAAATTCATTAAAAGAAACAAGTTTAAAAATGATACAAAAAATAAATTTGAACCCAAAAAGGACTAAGTTATTTGCTACGAATGCAAGAAGCCGGTACACTACAAAAGTGATTATCCCCAAGCCAAGAAGAGAACACCAAAGAAGAAGGCGCTCAAAGCAATGTGGGATGACTCAAGCGTGTCCGAAGAAGAGGAGTCCAACACCGAGCAAGTTGCTCATTATGTCCTAATAGCCATCGAAGAGGAGGTAACGAATTTAATTGATGCAGTTTATCGCTTGATGAATTATTAAATGTCTTCCATGACTTATTTGATGAATGCAAAACAATCAGTAGAAAATATAAATTGCTGAAAAATGAGAATGATAGTTAGTAATTTTGATAAATTAATAACTGAATATCATGATAGTTTAGCTCCATGTAAAAAATGTCATGATCTAGAAACTCTCCAAAAGGAGAACTTGCTACTTAAGGACACCTTGAAGAAATTCGAGGTTGGTAGCAAGTCTTTGAACATGATCCTTACAAATAAGGGTTACTTTCCTAAAAGAAGTTGAATCAGATTTGTGAGAAGTCCTCACCAAAATCCAACCACCTTCATTAAAGGCCCTATCCTATATGTTCAGCACCAAAGTAAATGCAACTTTTGTTGCAAACATAGACATAAAACTTATCATTGTCTATTCAAGAAAATTAGTCCAAACAAACTTATTTGGGTTTATAAAGGAACCATGATAAATTCTATGCAATATGATAAACAATTTCGATCAGTTTTTAAGGCACCCAAAAGTAAATGGATACCTAAAACTCATCCTTTTTTGTAGAAACATATATCACCACAAGCTAGGAGCAAGAGATGGTACCTTGATAGTGGATGCTTAAGGTATATGACCAGAGATCCATCTCAATTCTCTAAGCTCACTAGTATAGACGAAGGCTATGTCACATTCGGAGACAACAACAAGAGTAAAATTGTTGGCAAATGAACCATAGGTAACAAATCCAACTTCTTTATTGAAGATGTTTTGTTAGTTGATGGTTTAAAACATAACCTCTTGAGCATTAGTCAATTGTGTGATAAAGGATATATTGTCAAATTCGAATCTAATGCTTGCGTCATTGAAAAACCACACAAAAACACATCTATAATTGCATTAAAACAAAATAACATATATACCATTGATATCAATGATCTTTGTAATGAAATGTGTTTCTCAGTTTTGAATGATGATGCTTGGCTTTGACATAGGAGATTAGGTCATGCTAGCATGAAACTAATCACCCAAATTTCATCCAAGCTAGGAGCAAGAGCTGGTGTACCTTGATAGTGATGGCTTTAAGGTATATTGACCAGATATCCATCTCAATTTCTCTAAGCTCACTAGTATTAGACGAAGGGCTATGTCCCACCCCCCCCACACCCCCCATTCGGAGACAACAACAAGAGTAAAATTGTTGGCAAAGAACCCATAGGTAACAAATCCAACTTTCTTTTATTGAAGATGTTTTGTTAGTTGATGTTTTTAAAACATAACCTCTCTGAGCATTAGTCCATGTGATGATAAAGGATATATTGTCAAATTCGAATCTAATGCTTGCGTCATTGAAAAACCACACAAAAACAATCATAATTGCATTAAAACAAATAACATATATACCATGATATCAATGATCTTTGTAATGAAATGTGTTTCTCAGTTTTGAATGATGATGCTTGGCTTGAATAGGAGATTAGGTCATTCTAGCATGAAACTAATCACCCAATTTCATCAAAAACTTGTAAGAGGAATTCCTCATATCAAGTTCATCAAAGATAACTTCTCTACTCCAAGAAATCCTCAACAAAATAGAGTAGTTGAAAGAAAGAATAGAAACTTATAGGAAATAGCCAAAACCATGTTGAATGAACATAGTCTACCCAAATATTTTTGGGTTGAAGCCGTAAACACTACATGCTATATTATGAATAGAGCTCTTTCTAGTAAGACCCTTACTCATCAAAACTCCCTATGAGTTATGGAATAACAAAAAACCCAATGTTTCATATTTTAAAGTTTTTGGGTGTAAGTGTTTTATCTTGAATGAAAAAGATGTCTTAGGAAAATTTGATGCTAAATCTGATGAAGGAATTTTTCTTGGTTATTCTTCGATTTCTAAAGCATTTTGTACCTTCAATAAAAGAACTTCAATTATAGAAGAATCTATTCATGTTATTTTCAATGAGATTTCTGAAATCAAGAAAAATGATTTTGATGATGATGTTAATTTTGATTCTTTGAGTTTAAATGAAACCCCTTCTCTAACTAGCAACTTGGATGCATCCACTTCCGAAACATCCTTACCCAAGGATTGGAAGTATATAGATGCTCATCCTAAGGAGCTAATCTTAGGAGACACATCTAAGGGGGTTTAAACACGTTCTTCTCTTAAAAATTCTTGTGTCATCGTCGCTTTTCTCTCCCAAATTGAACCTAATTGTATTGACGAAGCCATGAAAGATAATTCATGGATTATCGCAATGCAAGATGAGTTAAATCAATTTGAGAGAAATGAGGTGTGGAATCTTGTTCCTAAGCCAAATGATCATTTAGTTATTGGTACTAAATGGGTCTTTAGAAACAAGCAAGATGAATCTAGTATCGTGGTTAGAAACAAGGCTAGATTAGTGGCCAAAGGTTTCAACTAAGAAGAAGGTATCGATTACGAAGAAACCTTCGCTCCTGTGGCTCGATTAGAAGCTATAAGGATGCTCCTTGCCTATGCTAGTAGTAATAATTTTAAGTTGTTTCAAATGGATGTTAAAAGCGCTTTTCTTAATGGCTTTATTTATGAAGAAGTTTATGTTAAACAACCTCCCGGATTTGAGAATAATAGTTTCCCTAATCATGTGTTTAAATTAACTAAAGCTCTCTATGATTTAAAACAAGCCCCAAGAGCTTGGTATGAGAGACTTAGTTCTCTTCTTATTGAAAATAATTTCTCTGAAGGCAAGGTCGATACTACATTGTTTATTAAAAATTTTGAAAATAATTTTCACATTGTTCATATTTATGTTGTTGATATTATCTTCGGTTCTACGAATAATTCTCTTTGTGAATCTTTTGCTAAAACTATGAGCCTTGAGTTTGAAATGAGTTTGATGGGAGAATTAACCTTCTTTTTAGGCTTACAAATTAAGCAACTAAGCAATGACATCTTTATTAGTCAAACTAAATACGCTTTAGATTTACTAAAAAGATTTAATATGGAAAGCTCAAAAGCTATTAGCACTCCTATGAGCACCTCCACTAAGTTAAAAATTGATGAAAGTGGAGAAAACTTTGATCAAAAAACTTATAGGGGTATGATAGAAAGTTCACTTTACCTCACTGCAACTAGATCGGATATCATGTTTAGTGTAGGACTTTGTGCTAGGTTTCAATCGAATCCTAAGATATCTCATCTCAAAGCTGTGAAAAGAATACTTAGATATCTTAAAGGTACCATAAATCTAGAACTATGGTATCCAAAATCCGAGAATTTTGATTTAATTGCTTATGCTGATGCAGACTTTGCTAGGTGTAGACTAGATAAAAAAAACACATCAGGAACATGTCAATTTTTGGGACATGCCCTTGTTTCCTGGTCATCTAAGAAACAAAACTCGGTTGCCCTATCAACAAACGAAGCTGAGTATATTGCAGCTAGTGCATATTGTGCACAAGTTGTGTGGATGAAAAATACCTTAAAAGATTATAAAGTTCATCTTAAAAATATTCTCATTAAATGTGACAACACAAGTGTAATATGTTTAACAAAGAATCCCATTCAACACTCAAGAACAAAGCATATTGATATTAGACATCACTTTTTACAAGATCATGTCACTAATCATAATGTAATTATAGAGTTCATTGACACTAAACATCAACTAGCTGATATTTTTACAAAGCCTTTAAGTGAAGAATAATTTGACTTCATTAGAAGAGAATTAGGAATATTGATTTGTCCAAATGCATGAATTTCATTTTTGGACTTTCTTAATCCTTGATCAATCACTTAGAAACTCAATGCTGAAAATCTTATGATACGAACTTTACTTAATTATATGCTTTAATAACATGTTGAAAATTATGTGTTTTAGATGCAAAAATTTCCATGATGATAAGCATATTTTATCTTCATGATTGTGTTTGAAAATCTATAGCAAAACCTTGTCCGAATGCATGAAAGTGTTAAATTTCATTTTCGGATTTTCTTGATTCTAACGATACTTTATTCTTTTCCGGTTTAATGCAACTTTCATAAGCATGTGTCATATAGAGTTTAATTCATATCATTGATTTTTGACATATAGAGACAATTAGCAAATGCATCTCTCATAGATAAGTCGTGTGAAAAATATCTTTTTTCGAGAAATGGATTTGATGAAATGATTCTTTCTTATAAATTCCTTCTTGAAAAAGGACGATCTTTTTTAACTGGCAAGGATTTGATTCACATATATATATTGATTTAAATCTTGATTCACATACATATCTTGATTCCTTCTTGTAAAAATGAAACGTGATTTAAATCTCTTTTAACTTCATTCAAATGGCTTTCCTCCATGCAAAAAGATAATAACAAATAAAAAGGAAGAAGTAATGAAACCTATCTCTATGTCATGATTTCCTTGAGATGTTTGTATAATTGGTATCCTATCACTCATTGTTGAAAAATGACATAAACTTAGTTATGACATGAATCTTTATCGCACTTATGTTTAAAATTTACTTAAATCACTCTCCTTTTTGTTGATGACAAAGGGGGAGAAATATATTGATAATAGCTATGAGTGCCATTTTGAATTATGTAAGATATCAAAGCTTGCATCGAAAAAAATATGGTAAATTGATAATAGCTATGATTGCCATATTTTCACTATCCCATATTTGCATCATGTTAAGATATCAAGAACTTACATCACAATTTTATATGTTGATATCTTGCCATGTGATGATTGCTAAACACTTGAAATGTTTGTATCATGTTAAGATATCAAAAACTTATATCACAATTTTACATGTTGATATCTTACCATAGGATAAATTGTTATGATTACTATTATTCACATTTGAAATGTAAAACTTAAAAATGGATGTCAAGCCTTGACATCATTTTTAGAGATACATCATGATAGTAATCATGATGGGAGTATTGATAAGGTTAAATGATCTTAACTTATCAATATGTCTCTTGAATTCAAAGGCTTTGAATTCAAGAATGACTTATCTCAAGTATGGCATATAGATAGGGGGAGTTAAGGTTAACTCCGTTATCAATTGATTATCATCATCAAAAAGGGGAAGATTGTTGAATCTCATATTTTGATGATGAAGTCTATTGTCATTTGTTATCAAATCCATATGTTGAGATAAGTGTGCAGGATTAACTACGATGGAAGTAAGACATACAGCAGGAGTTGCGCAGGAGTCAAGACCAAGATCACGTTAGCGGTTTGAGAGTTTGACGGAAGTCCGGACGGTCGTCGGAGGTTCTGTGGGAACAAATCCGAAAAGTCCAGGAGCTTACCAAAGAAGCTCATCGGAACTCGCCAAGTGGATCGTCGCAAGTCCAGGAGTTTGCCGGAAGTCTGCCGGAGCATCGCCGAGGGTTTGTCGGATGTTCATTGGAAGTTCACCGGAAGCTCGCCGGAAGAAGCGATTGACGCACCGAAGAAAGTTGTAGTATTAATGTCTTAAACATCGTAGTTAGCATGATGATTAATTTAGGAATGGAAGGTGATCCCATTAACTTAATCAGGGAGCAATTGGGCCCTTGACAAACCCAAATTGGGCCGAATGGGTCAGCCCATTCGGACCCAGAATTCTTGGCCGATGGTGGCATCACCAGGGCTGACGGTAGCACCGCCCAAGAGACTTGATCTCCTAGGAGTTCTGGGCGGTAGTATTGCCCCTGTCAGGCGGTGGTACCGCCAGCAGTTATTACTGCCAGTGATGGTATCGCCCCTGTCAGGCGGTGGTACTGCCTGAGCTCGGTCTCCGAGCGATGTTAGGCAGTAGTACCACCCAGACTGAGCAGTAGTACCGCTCAGTGACAAATGAGAGGCTGTAGTACCGCCAGGACCATGGAAATCCGAGAGATGACATTTTTTAGCTCCAAATTCAAACTAGTTTGGGGCCTATATAAACCCCACCCTTTCATACATGAAAGTACACCAAAATCTTGATCTTATTCTGTGAATTTTAGAGTTCAAAAGTGTTGTAAAGGCTAAAAGTTCTTCTCCCTCTTTTCTTCTAAGTTTTGATCATTCAAGAGAGGAGTGAAAAAACTGTAAGGGTTGTCTCCTAAGCCCGTCAAAAGGAGCAAAGCTGTAAAAGGGTGGTTGGCCTTCACTTATTGAAGGAAGGACTCTAGTGGACGTCGATGACCTCATCAGAGGAGGAAGCCAAAAGTGGATGTAGGTCAAGATTGACCGAACCACTCTAAATCTCGGTTTGCATTTATATTTTATTCTCTATCTTAACTGTAAACTGCTTCTATAGCTTTACTTTAACTGTACTTCGCTCGATCTTAAGTTAAAAAACTTTTCGAATCAACTTTTGCATCGAAATTGTTTTTTATCATACGATGGCAGTTTTAATCAGCGAAAAGCTATGACAAAACACTTTATAAATGCATGAATTTGATGTATATTTTCTCTCCGGACTATCTTTCACTAATGGATTTCTTGAATGGAGCTTTCATGAGTCTATGCCATGTCAAGTTTATTTCATATCCGTGCTCCATCATTTAATGATCTTTTATACATAGAAGTCATTGACAAATGCATCTCTCTTGGATTTATCCCTTGTGAATTTTTATTAAGAAATGGATTTGATATGATAATTCTTTCACATGAATTCTTTCTTGATGAAGGAAGAATTTTTTGAGATGAACACTTGCGAGGATTTAATTTCACATGAATATCTTGATTCCTTCATGCGAAGTTTTAATGAAAAATAAAAAGGGAGAAGTTGATGGAAACTATCTTGTTATATATCTATAACTTTTAATGTGAGAATTTTTGAATGATATCATGTCATGAATACTTGAAATATGATTTATTTGAATTTATTTACAATTTGAAATATGACATGAATTTTTACCACACTTACATTTATTGTTGAATCGTTTTCCTTTTTGTTGATGACAAAGGGGGAGAAATAATACCAAAATGTGGTAAATTGATGATAAATATATGCAATTTTACACTTGAAATGTTTGCGATATCTAGAGCTTAACTTGCTATTTTACAAATTGATATCTTGCCATAGAATGAATTGCTATGTTTGTCATCCTTCATATTTGAAGTATCAAGACTTGAAAATGGATGTCATGTCTTGACATCATTTTGAGAATGTTAGATCATGATAGGAATCATGATGTATGTATTGATAAGTTTAAATGAACTTAACTTATCAATGTCTCTTGAATTCAAAGGCTTTGAATTCAAGAATGACTTTTCTCAAGTATGGTATATAGATAGGGGCAGTTAAGGTTAACTCTGTCATCAATTGATTGTCATCATCAAAAATGGGGAGATTATTGAATCTCGGATTTTGATAATGAAGTCAATTGTAATTTGTTTGATCTAATCTGTATGTTGAGAAAAGTATGTACGATGGCAGTAAGACATAAAGCAGGTGTCGTGCCGGAGTCAAGATCAAGATCACGTTGGGAGTTCGAGATTTCATCGGAAGTCCAGACATTCGTCGGAAGCTCTACGGGAACCAATCGAGAAGTCCAGGAGCTTGCCATAGAAGCTCGTCGGAACTCGCCAAGAATATCGTCGCAAAGTCCAGTAGCTTGCTGGGAGTCCGCCGGAGCATCGCCGAGAGTTCGTTAGATGTTCGTCGAAAATACGCCAGAAGCTCGTTGGAAGAGCGATTGACGCATCGAAACACGAAGTGCAATAATTATATCTTAATTATCATAGTTAGAGTGTAGATTAAGTTACGATTGAGAGGCAATCCCACTAACTTAATTAGGGGCCAATTGGGCCCTTAATAGGCCTTAATTGGGCTGAATGGAGCAGCCCATTCAGCCCTTGAATTCCTGGCTGGCGGTGGCACCACCTAAAAAGCCTACCCTCCCAGGAATTCTGGGTGATTGTACCACTGGCATTATTGCTGTCATTGGGGTACCGCCCCGTTAGGCGATGGTTACCGCCAGAGCTCGGTCTTCGAGCTCTATAGGTGGGGTAACGCCTAGTAATGGCGGTTGGTACCACCAATCGGAACTCCCAAAGTCCAGTAGCTTGCTGGGAGTCCGCCGGAGCATCGCCGAGAGTTCGTTAGATGTTCGTCGAAAATACGCCAGAAGCTCGTTGGAAGAGCGATTGACGCATCGAAACACGAAGTGCAATAATTATATCTTAATTAGCATAGTTAGAGTGTAGATTAAGTTCCGATTGAGAGGCAATCCCACTAACTTAATTAGGGGCCAATTGGGCCCTTAATAGGCCTAATTGGGCTGAATGGAGCAGCCCATTCAGCCCTTGAATTCCTGGCTGGCGGTGGCACCCACCTAAAAAGCAGTACCCTCCCAGGAATTCTGGGTGATGGTACCACTGGCAGTTATTGCTGTCATTGGTGGTACCGCCCCTGTTAGGCGATGGTACCGCCAGAGCTCGGTCTTCGAGCTCTACTAGGTGGTGGTACCGCCTAGTAATGGCGGTGGTACACACCAAGATCCCGGAAATCCGGGATTAGACACTTCTTGGCTCCATTTTTGAATGTCATTAGGGTCTATAAATACCCTACCCTTTTCTGCATGAAAGGGTAATAAAATCTTGATATATTCTTGAGTCTTTGAAGTGTTAAAGAGTTGAAAAAGTGCTAGAGTTCTTCTCCTTCCTTTCTAAGTGTTGAGATCATTCAAGAGATGAGTGAAACTTGTAAGGGTTGTCTCCTAAGCTCGGCAAAAGGAGAAAAGTTGTAAAAGGTGGTTGGCCTTCGCCTATTGAAGGAAGGCTTCTAGTGGACGCCGGTGACCTCGTCGGAGGAGGAAGCCGAAAATGGATGTAGTCACGTTGATCGAACCACTCTAAAACTCGGTTTGCATTTACTTTGAGCAACTTTCTTTTATAGCAAACTGCCTCTCCTCCTTACTATGTTTTAACTACGTCTACATATGCTTTGATGTAAACATCTTCCGAGGTCGACTTTAATCATACGAAGACTTTACGAAACCGACGCTTTTCATTTGTGCAACTTACATTATTGCAAATCACCTTAATCTTCTCTTGCACTTTCATCAAATGTTTCAAGTTCAAATTCCTTCCGAAAAGGATTGAGTTGAAAGTATTCTCATTGAATCGGCTTTAATTGAAATAAGATTTTTTTTAAATAGCGAAAGTTTTCCGCTGCACTAATTCACCCCCCCCCCCCCCCCCCTCTTAGTGCGCTCTTGATCCTAACAATAACACTGACCAAGAGTGGAGTCATCAATGTACTTCATGTAGCAACCGATCTTATCCTCGCTTGCCCCTTCCTTGGGCGTAGGCATCACTGTATCAAGGACGTATGTAATTTTCTCTACCATGAGAACAATTCTCAAGTTGCAAAGCTAATCCGTATAATTTGGACCAGTGAGGTGATTGACATCAAGTATGCTACGTAAGGGATTTGAAAGTGACATTTTCTAAAAATAAAGATGCAATAGAAATAAATAACATGCTGATTTTACAAAAAATTAAATAATCAAGATATGAACTTCGATCTTAATATGCTCCCACTATTTTATTGGTGAGTCACGCGACACCTTCAGCACATGAAACGAAAGTCTCCGATAGACTTCTAGTGGGGATCAGGATCCAATCCGTGTCTTAGTATAACCTCGAGGGACTCAACCAATCACACTAAGCCCGAAAGGTAGGCAACTCTTGCCAATCATAACTCCTTGTGATTCCTGTCCTGTTCGGCCTCCAAATCACCATGATCTCAAGGGACTTGACCAACCATGATGTTCAGTTAAGTCAACACCATCGTTACAAGATGAGTCTGATTCGATAATATACCATTGAGGGACTTGACTAAGCATACCATGTCCTCAGGTCACCAGTGACATCTCTATGTCATAGGCAAGATAGTGAATCGCGATATAGGTGAGCCTTAAGGGACTCGATAAACTCAACCTATACCGAGAATCAATCCCTACCTATAACGATAGAAGGCCACGTGGGTCAATCTAATTGCCTCACATTTATCGACTTAATATTATCGAGAAAGGGGTTTTTTTGATTTGGTCTCCTAATATGACATGTCGCACACATACATATTTAATATATATCTACATCGCATGCAAATATATATACATATCTAGTACGTGTATAAACAATCACACATCATATGAGTAATCACACCAGATGATCATGGACCATAGCCTAATGTGATCAGGCCCGAGCTAGTGGGCCTAATCACTCACATCAAGATCTATGTGTGCAGCGATGCATCTCCATGCCCTGTGATCTTCTATCTCATCCTCGTCAGTTTCGTCGGCATCTCGACATATCTCCATACATCGCGATCCTCCGTCTCGTGGGTCTCGCTATCACATCCACGCTCCCATTGCGCCTCCTCATGTGATTACAACTTAATCATAGGCACGGAGGCCTGATAATAAACGAGAAATTAAACTGAAGCCCGTAGGCCCCAATAATAATAATTATAAGTACATATATCATATGGTCCATGATCATCCGTCCACACATCATATATCACATGTGTAAATCATCATCATGTAGGACTACTAGATAATAATAAAAATAATAATCAATTAAACTTTTTAATTATTAATATTTTCTAAAATCAGGGATATGTAAAAGAAATTTTGATTTATGAGGGGTATTTTCATAATTTGGACAAAGGACAGAACTTAGAATTTCTAAAATTTCGATGGGCAAAACTATCTTTTGGCCAGAAAACCCTAACCCCTCTCTTCTCCCTACTTGCTACGACCGCCACCACCCTACTAGCGGCAGCCTATGCAGCGGGGGGCGTGGGGGCATCACTCTTCCTCGTGGGTGGCTCGCCCGCGGGCATTGTGCTTGCAGACAATGCCGCCCTTACGATCGGGCACCCCTGTGGGCATTACCGCTCCCGCAAGCGTAACGCCCACAGGCGTCGCTACCCTATGGCGCCTCAGCCCACGGGTGCAGTGCCGCACCAGTGGGTTAGTGCTATCCGTTGGGGCTCGCTGCTAGTGGCTCGTGCGTGGGCCCAATGGCAGTAGGCACTACCTACGCTTGCGGGTCCAGCACCAGCAAGCGCCACCCTTGCGCGCGGGCGCAGTGCCCACGCGTAGGTGGCTGCCATGCTTGCGGGCACCATTGCAGGTAGTAGTGCATGCGCATGCAAGTGGCTGCCATTACAGCAACCTATTAGCCGAGAGCCTATACACTGATAGGAATGCTGCCATCTGCGAGGGCAGCAACAATTGCTGCCCTTTCTCGCTTTTGCGTCAATGATTTTGATGTCAAAAGTTTTTCCAAAACACAACACACATAGTTCAAAACTAATTTTCGCATGAACAACCTGGCTTTGATACCACTATTGGGAAATCTTGGGGGTGACATCACATGCGCAACGGAAGAACAGAAAATAAAATCCCCAATTCCCGAAGATATGTTCATCATCGTGCGAAGATTGGTGTGCAAAAATCCGCAAAACAGAAAACCATGAGTGAGATAGATTGTGTTACCTAGAGAGATCGTATATCCCTGAATCCCTATAGATCTCTAGGAGAGGGTGAAAGAGGTCAAGCGCCCTCCTCTCTAGTGGTGATCCACACAATAGGGCTGCGACGACACTCCTCAAAACTCCAAGCCTGCTTTGAGATGGAGAGGAGGAGGAGAATAGAAGAGGCAAGCAAAAGGCTCTAGCTTATATGAACCACTGATTCCCTCCTATTTATAGAGGTCTCTTATCAACTTAGCCCTAATGGATCTTGCCCTATTGGGTATTGGATCTTCATCCAACTACCCAAGCCTCTTAGATTAGTGGATCTCTATCTAATAATCTCTTATGGGTACTTATTGGATCTCATCCATAGGATTTAATAATTCATGGGCTTATTAGATATCCGATAAGATAGGGGCTCCAGCGGATATCTTATATCTGAATCTCCACTCATCGTAATGTCTACTATATGTGTGTGACCCTCTAGGCTCAATATCGAGCTGGTCGTGAGTCATACATGTCAGAACTCCTCCTTCATCTCTTAGCTTTATAACCATCCAAGAAAGAGGAGTGAGACTTGTAAGGGTTGTCTCCTAAACCCAGGAAAAGGAGATAGAGCTGCAAAAGGTGGTTGGCCTTCACCTATTGAAAGAAGGCCTCTAGTGGATGTCGGAGACCTCGTCGGTGGAGGAATCCGAAAGTGGATATAGGTCACATTGACCAAACCACTTTAAATTCTGGTTTGCTTTTCATTTGTATAATTTACATTACTGCAAATCCCCTTAATCCTCTCTTGCACTTTTACGAAAGCTTCCAAATTCATAAACTCTCTGAAATGAATTGAATCCAAATCATTTTCGTCAGAATCAGTTTTAATCGAAACGAACATTTTTCTGAAATCGAAAAAGTTTTTCGCTGCACTAATTCACCCCCTCTTAGTGCCGCTCTTGATCCTAACAATTGGTATCAAAGCAAGGTTCACTCACATATGGTTTAAAACCCAAGAGAGATAGTTTTTGCCGGCAACCAAAAGGGTCGTTCAATTACACGTCCGCCCATGTTCAATGGGACAGATTACATATATTGGAAGACTAGAATGAAGATCTTCCTAATTTCAATAGACTTCAAATTATGGAATATTGTAGAAAATGGATTTCAAAAGTCTTCTCTTCCAATGAACGATTGGAATGAGTTAGAGAAGAAGACATTTGCTTTAAACGCAAAGGCTATGGATACCTTATTTTTGTGTCTTAGATAAAAACAAGTTTAATCGTGTGTCCATTTATGAAACTGCTTTTGATATTTGGCACACACTCGAAGTAACTCATAAAGTCACTAGTAGAGTGAAGGAGTCAAAAATTAATCTTTTAGTATATCTTATGAGTTGTTTCGAATGAAACCGAGTGAGACTATTGGAGACATGTATTCTCGATTTACAGATGTCGTCAATGGTCTAAAAGGACTTGGTAAAGATTTCTCAGATTTTGAACTTGTTAATATGATTGTAAGATCCCTTCCAAAAAGTTAGGACCCTAAAGTAACGACCATTCAAGAGGCCAAAGATCTAAATAATTTTCCTCTTGAAGAACTAATTAGGTCACTAATGACCTATGAAATGACATGTAAAGCTCATGAAGAGCTTAAGGATACCCTTCCAAAGAATAGAAAGGATATGACATTGAGAACACAAGAAGACCACTTGAAAGAAAACTCAAGAGATGAGGACTTTGATGATGACGTGACACTCTTAACAAAGAAGTTCAAACGATTCATAAAAAGAAATAAATTTAAAAATAATACTAAAAATAAATTTGAACCTAAGAAAGAACAAGTGATATGTTATGAATGCAAGAAGCCGGGACACTTCAAGAGTGAATGTCCCCAAGCAAAGAGGAGGCAACCAAAGAAGAAGGCTCTTAAAGCTACATGAGACGACTCAAGTGGTTCCGAAGAAAAGGAGTCAACCAACACCGAGCAAGTTGCTCACTGTGCGCTAATGGCTATTGGAGATGACGTAACAAGTTTATTAGACACAAATTTAACTTTCGATGAGCTTCAAGTGCTTTTCATGAATTGTTTGATGAATGTAGAATCTTGAGTAAAAAATACAACTCTTCGAAAAAGGAACATGCTTCTCTTATTAGCGATTTTGATAGAGTAAAGATTGAGCATGAAAATAGCTTAGCTTCCTTTACAAAATGCCATAAACTAGAAATACTTCAAAAGGAAAACTTGCTACTCAAAGAAACTTTGAAGAAATTTGAGGTTGGTAGCAAGTCCTTGAACATGATCCTTGCAAACAAGGGTCATATTCATAAAAATGGCAGAATCGGATTTGTAAGTAGCTCTCACCAAAATCCAACAACCTTTATTAAAGGCTATACCTTGTATGTATCACCTCACACTAAATGTAACTTTTGTTGTAAACTTGCACATGTTGCATACAAATATCCATTCAAGAAATATAGTCCACATAAATTGATTTGGGTTCCTAAAAGAACCTCAAATGACTCAATGCAACATATTAAGCTATATAGATCGATTTTTGAGACACCCAAGGTCAAATGGGTACTTAAAAATTATTATTTTTTATAGAAAAATATACTATCACAAGCTAGGAGCAAAAGATGGTACCCTGATAGTGGATACTCAAGGCATATGATCGGAGATCTATCCCATTTCTCTAAGCTTACTAGCCTAGACGAACGATATGTCACCTTTAGAGACAACAATAAGGGTAAAATCATTGGCAAAGAAACCATAGGTAACAAATCCAACCTTCTTATTGAAGTTGTATTGTTAGTTGATCGTTTAAAGTATAACCTTTTGAGTATTAGTCAATTATGTAATAAAGGATATATCGTTAGATTTGAATCTAACGCTTGCATTCTAGAAAAACCATACAAAAACACATCTATGATTGCACTAAAACAAAATAACATATATACTATTGACATTAATGATCTTTCCAATGAAATGTGTTTTTCGGTTTTGAATGACGATGCTTGGCTTTAGCATAGGAGATTAGGTCATACTAGCATGAAACTAATCCCTCAAATTTCATCTAAAGAACTCATAAGAGGAATTCCTCATATCAAGTTCGTCAAAGATAATGTGTATGATGCATATCAACTAGGAAAACAAATAAAATGTAGCTTCAAACCTAAGAACCAAATAAGCACCTCTAGACTTTTGCAATTGATCCATATGGACTTGTTCTGACCAATTGCTACATCAAGCCTAGGAAATAGCAAATATACATTCGTCATTGTGTATAACTTTAGTGGATACACATTGACTTACTTCTTAGCACATAAAAATGATTGCTTTAGGTATTTCTCTAAGTTTTGTAAACTTGTTCAAAATGAAAAATGTTTTATCATTTCGTCAATTTGAAGTGATCACGATGGTGAATTTCAAAACCGTGATTTTCAAAAATTTTGTGAATCTAATTGATACAACCACAACTTCTCTATTCCAAAAAATCCTTAACAAAATGGAGTAGTAGAAAAAAAAAAGAAAACTTACAAGAAATGGCTAGAACCATGTTAAATGAACATAGTCTACCCAAATATTTTTGGGCCAAAGCCATAAATATGGCATGCTATGTTATGAATAGGGTCCTACTAAGACCATTACTTTCTAAAACTCCTTATGAGTTATAGAATAACAAAAAGCCCAATGTTTCATACTTTAAAGTTTTCGGGTGTAAATGTTTTATTTTGAATGAAAAAATACCTTAGGAAAGTTTAATGCAAAATCTGATAAAGAGATTTTTTTTTGTTATTCTTCTATTTCAAAGGATTTTTGCATCTTTAATAAAAGAACTTTAGTTATAGAAGAATATATTCATGTTGTTTTTAATGAAATTTCTGAAGTTAAGAAAAATGATTTTGATGATGATCTTAATTTTGATAGTTTGAACTTAAATGAATCCCTTTCTCCTTCTAGCAACTTGGATACATCTTCTTCCGAACCTTCTTTACCGAAGGAACGAAAATATGTAGATGGTCATCCTAAGGAGCTATTTATAGGAGACACATCGAAAGGGGTTCAAACTCATTCTTCTCTTAAGAATTTTTATGCAAACGCCGCCTTTCTCTCCCAAATTGAACCTAAATGCATTAACGAGGCCTTAAAAGATGATTCATGGGTCATCGCAATGCAAGAAGAGTTAGATCAATTTGAGAAAAATGAGGTGTGGAAGCTTGTTCCGAGGCCAAATGACCATTTAGTTATTGGTACTAAATGGGTCTTTAGAAACAAGCAAGATGAACTTGTTATTGTGGTTAGAAACAAGGCTAGATTAGTGGCCAAAGATTTCAATCAAGAAGAAGGTATCAATTATGAAGAAACCTTCGCTCTTGTGACACAATTAGAAGCCATAAGGATGCTCCTTGCCTATGTTAGTAGTAATAATTTTAAGTTGTTTCAAATGGATGTTAAAAGTACTTTTCTTAATGGCTTTATTTCCGAAGAAGTTTATGTTGAACAACTTCCCAGATTTCAGAATGATAATCTCCCTAATCATGTGTTTAAATTGACTCGGAGACTGTGCCATGATGGTGCCACCTATTGGGTCACTATATGGGCCTTTTACTTGGCCCAACACAACCCAAACCTAAGCTTAATTGGCCCCTAATTAAGTTGGCCTGATTACATTCTAAACCAACCCAATTAGAACTTAACCTAACTCGATCTAGGCAAACTATTACGAGCACTAACCATGTGTTGTCCGGCATGTCATTGGTTCTTCCGACGCTTCGTTCGATCCTTCGACACATCATCTACTTTTGTGGCTTTTGCCTAATCGGCATATTGACCTCCGCAACTCCGATCTCCTTGTCGCAATGTCTGCTCTTCTAGACCCGATAC
This sequence comes from Musa balbisiana, assembly GCA_004837865.1. Lineage (NCBI taxonomy): Eukaryota > Viridiplantae > Streptophyta > Magnoliopsida > Zingiberales > Musaceae > Musa > Musa balbisiana. Next base: position 129,998 of record PYDT01000177.1, read on the forward strand.
CCAAATTCTCAGCTCGAAGCCTTCTACCGACACATCGACCGATCCTTCGGCCCGACGTCTAATCTACTAACATATTTGCTTTGGCCCAATGTTTGATTCCTCTTGCTTTAATCAATTTGCCTCTCCTGATTGATGTTAGCCCTGCGTCACTCAAATGCACATTAGATCGACACTATTAATTGGTTTCATCATCAAAATCCGAGATTCAACAATCTCTCCCTTTTTTATGATGACAACCAATTGGTGACGGAGTTAACCTTAACTCCCCCTATCAATATGCCCTATTGATAGAATCATGAATTCTAATTGAATTCAAGTCAAAGCATTCATGATCCACATCAAATGCAATACATCATATAATCAAGGTACTTTAGTATTTCGTGCATCATGAATATAACCAATTAATTATATCATTGTACGCAACATAAAATCATACATAATCAAAATATCCAATACATCATTCTATGCATGATTGTCATCATAACTTCTCCCCCTTTGTTATCAACAAAAAGGAAAAGTGCAACGAGCAAGTGTTTGAGATATGAAATTTCAAATCATTGCATTATAAACATAATCTCAAGTTTTATCATCATACAAGCTAGTGAATTTTACAACATTTTAAAACATGCAAGCTAGCAAATTTATATCATTTTAGAGTATACAAGCTAACAAATTTTACACATATGAAAATTAGCAAAATTTTATATCTTTTGAGATGTGCAAGATAGCCTATTTTTGCTTCTCTTTATGATTACAAGCTGACAATTCTAGTAAGTTTTACATCATGGAAGCTAGCAATTTTTACAATATGCAAGTTTACAAATTTGCTTTTCTTTGCGATATGCAAGATAACATATTTTTTTATCTTCTTGAAATATGCAAGCTAGCGAACTTAGTGATGTTCAAGATAGCAAGTTCTTTCTTCTCTTTTGAGAAGTGCAAGCTAGCAATTTTACTTCCTTGCAAGTTTTTCTCCTCGCAATTTGTAAGCTAGCAAATCTAGAATTTTAGCAAGTTTTACATCATGCAAACTAACAAGTTTTTCTTTCTTTTGCAATATACAAGTTTCCAAATTTTGCATCTTGAGCTCCCCCTTTGTCATTGTCAAAAAGAAGAGAATAAAAATACAAAAAAAATCATAGGAGTACAAATAAATAATCTTGATTCATGCATAAGAATTTTTAAGTCATCAAAAATAATCATGATTTATTTAGATGAATGTTCTCTTAAAAGAGTGAATTATGCGAGAATCAAGAAAGATGTTTCATGTTTAATATATCACAAGTCGTAAATATGATAAATGATTCAGTTGGATATATCATCTTATTAGTCATATGAAAATAGATCCAAAATCATCATTAAAATCAATTTTTGAAAAATTCAATGAAGACAATGTAGATAGATTCACATGTATAACGTCTCAATTAAAAAATAGTTATAATTCCAAAAAAATCATGATTCATCTATAAAATTCTCCTCTTTTGTAAATGACAAGAAGAAGCATAGGAGATCAATTACAATATCTTGATTCACAAAAGATTTCATGTTATAAGTCTCGAAAGATTATGATTTCAATAAAACTCATTTAAATTCTACCACCGTGGGCCGATCCCCGGCCTTGTCATCCTCAGGAACCCTACCGACCGCGACATCGGCAGCCGGTACGAGCTAGGGCAAGTGCTCGGTCACGGCTAGTTCGGCGTCACCTAACTCTGCACCGAAAAGGCCATGGGGGAGCACCTCGCCTGCAAGTCCAACTCTAAGAAGAAGCTGCTCCTGGCCGTGACTCATCAAGGACGTGCACAGGGAGGTTGAGATTATGAAGCACCTGCCTGCCCACCCCAACATCGTGAGCCTCAACGACACCTACCAAGACAATGGCTCCGTCCACGTCGTGAGGGAGCTCTTAAATCAAATCGTCGCCATCGCCAGTGGGACATTACACCGGATGGGCGGCGGCCACCGTCACACGCACCATCATACTTGTCATTCAGGTCTGATCTCTGCACCCTGCTTAAGATTTGCTTTAAATTTTGCACTATGATGTGTTCTTTTGTATCTTCTGTGCAACTACTCATGTTTCCTACCTAGTGATTCATGTAGTGGTGTGCTGGTATGTAGAATCACAGTAACTTAACCCCTAGTAAAAGGTTACAATAAAGATGTTTACTCTAGTAAAAGGTTACGACAAGGACCAACATCTCTGGCAAGGATTAACAATTTCCATGGAGGATCAACTTGCCTTGAAAAGGATCAACTTTCCTTCCATTGTAGGTAGACGGAGTCCTTTCCGGATTGAGTAAATATTTTGAACCAGTGGTAGCTCGACCTATGCAATTTGGAACCATTCAACAGATGGTCAACCATTCTGTTGAGTCAGAAATGGTCCTCCTGATTGGAGATAATTTTGGATCTGACAAAAAACAAACCACGCTTGATGGGATATGCAAGCTACTGCGAGAGTATGGTTTAATATCTGAAAAAAACTTTCTACAAATTAAATTGCACATATTGCTTATCATATACTTATTTAGTTTTGCTAAGTTTTATCGCTGCTACTGTTGTAGCTGTAAGTGGTTTGATATTGTCCATCCAAATACGTAGCAAGTGGTGGATAGAGATGGAAATGTGTGCCCATCATATATCCTTACTCTTACCTGCTTATCCAATATCTTCCTGAAATTGGTATAGATATGGACTAATCTCTAAATGTCTTTTTACTCCTAAACGAATTTAATATATGAAGTTGTTAATAGTTACACATATTTCTTTCTCATGTTTCTTTTGTTGTTTTAATATATTTTAAAATTTATCTGTAAAATAAATATGATCGATCAATTTGAATTAGTTATTTAAACATTTTTTTTCATGCAGTCCGCAATTCATGTAATGTTCACATCTTCCTCCACCTAAAATCCATCCATCTGAATCCTTATCCTTTTTCTTTTTTTTGACAAATAAGGTTATTGAATTTAATATTTTTTTGATATCTATATCTGAATCCATATCCAGTGATTCAAAAATGTATAGGAACATGGCACCCTTGGATTTTCTACTATATGATATGTTTTTAACATTATGCTGCCTCGTTGTGAGCATCTCGATATAAGAAATCATTATTTTTAATTATTATAAGTATTTGTTTTACCTGCTTGTCATGCTTATATGACTTGTATCATTTATGCTTGCAGATCCAAGGCAGCTACATTACAATATTGGGGCTTCTATCATATGGGATCTCAGAGTTAGCCCATCCTGTTTGTGCAACCCTTTCTGAGCAAGGTGCTGTTTCAATGCGAAAGATACTTGCACTAATTGATCATGATCTGTGCTGTCGGATATCTACAATATTGGTTTATGGGTTTGACATCAGAAAGTGTTATCCATCTTCTCTAACAGTGCAAGAAGTATATGTTAAAGAGGGATTGTTGGTCCAAGTTTGATATGAGGAGGAAGACAACACTTTGATTGTGTAATCCAAGTAAGATGACCATCTGGATAGGCAGCATGCCTTTCAATTTATTGGCCTATTCCACCTCAACAAATTCCAAAGTTTTTAATCCTTCCATTTAGTTTTAGTTTTTAACTTATTGTTAGATAAGGCCCTATTCTTGACAATGTTGTGTTGGCCTTCTGAGAGCATGTTCACTATTATTGGCATTTTTTTGGTTAAATTCAAATTTCTGCTTAATTATCGTCCCTCGAAGACCTCTATATATACACCCTTTTTCTTGTCTCCTTTCAAGTTGGCATCCCCATCTTCTGTTTTCCTTTTTTCTTCACCTCTTCGGACAATCTTGCACTTGGTCTTTTGTGTAAACCAGGTGCAATATTGCAGCCGAGAGAGGAAGGACAAGATGCCGGCGATGGTGATGTCAAATGCGGGGCCTGGTGGTGCAAAGAAATTTGAGGGAAGGATCACAATATATGTTGTAATCTGTGGGATAATTGCAGCCACAGGAGGCCTCATGTTTGGTTATGACATTGGGATATCAGGTAAATTCCATTTTGTATTAATTCAGTAGTAGATTTATTTGTTATAGTATCTAGGATCGGAAGTATGGCCAGGTTTGTCTTGGGTTGTCGTCATAGGTTAAATAAGATAATTAGACGCACTTTTTACAAAAAAGGGGGGGAACAACTTGTTTTTGAGGTTTTACTACTGCTGGAAGATGATTGTTTATTTTCTTTACTTGACATAAGCCCATTGGATGGTATTCAGAATCCAATCTCCACCTCCATTGCAGAGAGATAGATGGTCTATTATACAAGATAGGTGATGTTTGCTTGCAGATCTTGTAATAACTTTGCTTGGGATTTCATGCACGGATTTTCCACTTAGTTGTGTGATGGTTGTTTCTCTTTGTCATCAACTTCCTCGTATGTTGCTTTTGCCTAAATCCTTCCCTCGATTTATTTGCTTTATTATCTAGCATCAAAAGTATGGCCAGGTTTGTCTTAGGTTGTCTTCATAGGTTAAACCAGATAATTAGACCTACTTATTATAAAAAAAAAACAAAAGGAACAACTTGTTATTGAGGTATTAACTACAACAGGAAGATGATTGTTTATTTTCTTTAGTTGGCATTAGCCCATTGGATGGTATTGATAATACGGTGAGAGAGATGCTCTATCATACAAGATAAGAGATGGTTGCTTGCAAATCTTGCTTGGATTTTCCACTTGGTTGTGTGATGGTTCTTTCTCTCTGCCATCAACTGCCTCATATATGTTGCTTTTGCCTAAAACCTTCCTCATTCAGCTCCAATCGATTGTTGATCATGGAGCTAATCAATCGTATCTGTACGGTCAATCTGCAGGGGGAGTGACATCTATGGATGACTTCTTGGAGGAGTTCTTCCCTGTGGTCTATGAGAGGAAGCACAAAGCCAAGGAAGACAACTATTGCAAGTTTGATAACCAAAACCTTCAGCTTTTCACTTCATCATTGTACCTTGCTGCCTTGGTAGCCAGCTTCGTAGCTTCGAAGATTTGCACGAAACATGGCCGGCGGCTCACTATGCAAGCAGCATCAGTATTCTTCTTGGTTGGTGTCATCCTGAACGCAGCTGCTGTGAACATTGCCATGCTGATCATCGGAAGGATTCTCCTCGGAGTTGGTGTTGGATTTGCTAATCAGGTTTTATCTATTTTCTTTTTCACACAATTTTTCATTCTAGAGTTTCTCTTCTCTTCAGTTTCCATCTCCTCTATTTCCCTATTATCTTCCAATTTCTCTTGGAAGATGTATCTTTTGTTAAACTCACTTTCCGAGTCATATGTTTGCCACTATTATTCATCATGTAGGCAGTTCCTCTATTCTTGTCGGAGATCGCACCGGTTCACCTCCGTGGAGCCTTAAACATCCTCTTCCAACTTGACGTGACCATTGGGATCTTTGTGGCGAACATTGTAAACTACTTGGTATCCAATATCCACCCCTGGGGGTGGAGACTTGCGCTTGGCTTGGCTGGAGTGCCGGCGACAATGCTTTGCTTGGGCTCCATGGTGATTGCGGAGACCCCGACGAGCCTCATCGAGCGTGAGATGCTTATGGAAGGCTTGGCCATGTTGAAGAAGATCCGGGGGACCGACAATGTCGATGCAGAGTACGAGGAAATACTACATGCCTGCGAGATGGCACGACAGGTGAAGCAACCTTTCAAGAACCTCATGAAGAGAAGTAGCCGACCGCAATTGGTTATTGCCATCGTGATGCAAGTCTTCCAGCAGTTCACTGGGATCAACGCCATCATGTTCTATGCACCAGTCCTCTTTCAGACCATTGGATTTAAGAATGATGCTTCACTTCTTTCTGCTGTCATCACGGGGATTGTCAATGTTCTGTCTACAGTCGTATCAGTGGTCTTAGTGGACAAAGTCGGGAGGAGATTCCTGCTTCTTGAAGCTTGTGGCCAGATGTTGATCACACAGGTTAGGGACACAAGCCATGGGCATATTAAACATGTAATTATAGATTATGAGGAATCGTTTGAAATATGAGATTCTAACTCTAGTGGGGGGTGTTTTGCATGCAGGTGGCTATTGGAGGCATTTTGCTTGTGAATTTGAAAGCAACCAATGATCTGGGACACGGAGTTGCAGTTTGGGTGGTGGTGCTCGTGTGCCTATTCGTTTCGAGCTTTGCTTGGTCTTGGGGTCCACTTGGCTGGTTGATTCCTAGTGAAACTTTCCCCCTAGCGACGAGGACTGCCGGCTATGCCTTTGCTGTCAGCTCCAACATGCTTTTCACTTTTGTCATTGCCCAAGCTTTCCTCTCTATGATGTGTCATCTACGTGCCGGGATCTTCTTCTTCTTTGGTGCATGGATTGTGGTGATGGGGTTATTCGTCATCTTCTTATTGCCTGAGACCAAGAATGTGCCGATCGATGAAATGACCGAAAAGGTTTGGAAACAACATTGGTTCTGGAAGAGATTCATGGATGAGGAAGAAGACAAAAAACACTCCGTCTAAGACTCCATGATTTATGTTTACCTTGGAGAGCTGTCGGGCCAACCTCATTAACATGATCTTTATGTTGAGTTCATTGTTTAATGTTTTTATCAATATATAACCTTCCCTTTTGAATAGTTATATCCTAAGAATATGAGGTTATCGTTTTGTTTTGTCTTCGTGTTATGCTAATATTTATAACTAAATAAAATATTATTATAAAATTAAAATTAATTGAACTATTGTTTTGAATAGATTCGATCATAACACAACATAACCCAAAACAATTTTCGAGGTAGAATTTCATTGGCGATCATAACACAACATAATCCAAAATAATTTTCGAGGTAGAATTTCATTGGCACCGACAATGTGCCAGAAATTCTACGTGCATTTGATTCAATATTATGTAAATCAAAATATTATAAATATTTGGTCACATCATTCCACAATTTTGAGAATCTTAGGGGACAAATTGAGATTCGGAGTTACCAAATTGCAGCTTTTGGTATATAATTGTTTGAAAATAAAATACTAAGTAACTATTGCTTCCCTCAGACGAGAAAAGCTATAGCATTAGTTCTTAAATAATTGAAGAAAGACGTGAGAAAAAAAAAAAAAGGTAGATTGAATATAACTGAGGAATCAGTAAGATTGATATAACACAAAGCTGTAGCATTATTTTAAATAAGTTAAGAACTTAATTTAAGTTGTTTATTTTGCAAAGATTATGGAATAACAAACTATATGCTAATGTGAATACTCAAAATTTATATGCAAAAGGATGATCTTGTTATATGTTCAAAGTCATTAGATATCGAAGAACATAAACATTTTTTTTAATGTATTTATCCTATATTATAAGTAATGTATAAATATTTATATGAAGTTAATGGTTTCTGAGTGTTTTTCTTTGAAATTATCAGGAATTCTTTTAATAATCTCGAGTTTTGTGGTCAGGATAAAATTACTCTTTAATGACATGAGATATGTTATATGGATGAGCATTTCATTCTTGATAACTTAATCTTTTGATTAATTAATTGAATGAGATATTTTCATAAGCATTTCATTCCCGATGACTAATATAATCTCACTAATCTCACTATATATGTGACAGATATATTTTGATGATATAAGTGAAAGAAAACCTCACTTATAAATTGAAGAAACATTTGAAAGATTAAATTGATTAGATAACGCATGCAACTCAAAGCAACAGGGATTTATGTTGATTGAAATTTTAGACCGAAATCATTATTACGAAAATTTTTTCAAGCAAAATTTTCACGAGATTTAGGGTAGTTGACAAATCGAGAGATAGATGTACTTGATCATGTGAGATTTTAAAAATGTTGAAGCCCATGATATATTTCATGCGATAATATTAAGAAAATATATTGAGAATCCATATCGTGTAACCATATATGCATCAATTCAGCTAGAAAAGACTTGATACATGAGGAACAAGCTATTGGCATTGTTAACGGAAAAAGACAAATTTTGAGACTAAGAATAATATCATATGTTAGGGTGCAGTCTAGTGATCATAATAAAGATCAATTATCCTCAATTATTTTTTTATTCAGATATGTTAAATTTAGAGGACTAGGTTTTCTCTTTGGAAGGAAAATAATACAATACCGATAAGATTTACTTCAAGACTTAGAACATAATGAATATTACAAATATTTGAAAAGTGAAGATATTTTTATATTGCATATCTATTTTTTTGCGAGGGACTCATCTTTCTTTTGCTCGTGGGAAGAAAACATCTCTATTTGAAAGATGATATCATTTTTGGATCAACGATAAAGGATCATGATCATGGAGGAAGATCAATATTTGGTAAGAATTAAAACTTTTTATATCATCGAATTGTTTATGATTGTGAATATATGAATCTTTCTCTAGTATATATTTATTTTTATCATAATGGTGTTATTTTGGGATATTTATCCTTAGAAAAAATAAATTTCTTGATATACAAGTTAAAAGAAGTTCCTTTATTTTCTGAATGCAGCTCGGTTCTTTTGTTGATGAATGCAGTAGCGCTGAATTTTGTTACAATAATAATAATAATAATTATTATTATTATTTATTATGATGTATCGAATAAAATAATGCCTTAACTTGAGTTATTTGGGAAAAGGAAAAAAAGAGATTAAATGCACTTTTATTGCGATAAGATAAGTTTTTTCAAAATCTTAGTTAGGCAATCAAACTAATTTTTAAACTTGCTTTCTCTGTTCTCTGTCTCTTCTTTGGTTCCAGCACTGTCAAGGATTAACGGAAAGATCTTATCTTGTTGTTGGATCCAGTAGTTTTCAGAAGCGCCTGGTTCTTTAGGTTGGTTCTTGAAGTCAAGATCGGATCTTGGTCGCAGAACAACCTGAATTCCAATGGGCAACTGCTGTGCGGCGCCTGCCGATCCGGACAGGAAGAGGAAGGCGGGAAGGAATAAAAAGCTGACTAGGCCGAACCCCTTCTCGATCGACTACCACCGTTGGCCGGTCCTCGGCCTTGTCGTCCTCAGGAACCCTACCGGCCGCGACATCGGCAGCCGGTACGAGCTGGGGCAGGTGCTCGGCCGCGGCTAGTTCGGCGTCACCTACCTCTGCACCGACAGGACCACGGGGGAGCACCTCGCCTGCAAGTCCATCTCCAAGAAGAAGCTGCGCCAGGCCGTGGCTCATCGAGGACGTGCGCAGGGAGGTTGAGATTATGAGGCACTTGCCTGCCCACCCGAACATCGTGAGCCTCAACGACACCTACCAAGACGACGGCGCCGTCCAGGTCGTGGTGGAGCTCTTCAACCGAATCGTCGCCAGTGGGGCATTACACCGAACAGGCGGCGGCCGCCGTCACACGCACCATCATACAAGTCATTCAGGTCTGATCTCTGCAATCTGCTTAAGATTTGCTTTAAATTTTGCACTATGATGTGTTCTTTTGTATCTTCTGTGCAACTACTCATGTTTCCTGTTTTGTAGAATCACTGAAACTTAACCCCTAGAAAAGATTACAATAAAGATTTTTACTCTAGTAAAAGGCTACAATAATGATGTTTACTCTAGTAAAAGGTTACGACAAGGACCAACATCTCTGGCAAGGATTAACAATTTCCATGGAGGATCAACTTGCCTTGAAAAGAATATTGATAATTGGTGTAACATCCATCCATCCATCTCGATATTAATTTGGTCTTTCCTTCCATTGTAGCTAGATGGAGTCCTTTCCTGAATGAGTAAATATTTTGAACCAGTGGTAGCTCGACCTCTGCAATTTGGAACCATTCAACAGATGGTCAACCATAATGATGAGTAAGAAATGGTCCTCCTGATAGGAGATAATTTTGGATCTGACAAAAAACAACCAACGCTTGATGGGATATGCAAGCTACTGCAAGAGTATGGTTTAATATCTGAAAAAAACATTCTACAAATTAAATTGTACATATTGCTTATCATATACTTATTTATTTTTGCTAAGTTTTATCGTTGCTACTGTTGTAGCTGTAAGTGGTTTGATATTGTCCATCCAAATAGGTAGCAAGTGGTGGATAGAGATGGAAATGTGTGCCCATCATATATCCTTACTCTTACCTGCTTATCCAATATCTTCCTGATATTGGTGTAGATATGGACTAATCTCTAAATGTCTTTTTACTCGTAAACGAATTTAATATATGAAGTTGTTAATAGTTTTTACATGTAAACACATTTTTTTCTCATGCTTCTTTTGTTGTTTTAATATATTTTAAAATTTATCCGTAAAATAAATATGATAGATCAATTTGAATTAGTTATTTAAACATTTTTTTTCATGTCGTCCTTAAGTCATGTAATGTTCACATTTTCCTCCAGCTAAAATCCATCCATCTGAATCCTTATCGTTTTTCTTTTTTACGACAAATAAGGTTATTGAATTTAATATTTTTTTGATATCTATATCTGAATCCATATGCAGTGATTCAAAAATATATAGGAACATGGCACCCTTGGATTTTCTACTATATGATCTGTTTTTACCATTATGCTGCCTTGTTGTGAGCATCTCGATATAAGAAATCATTATATTTATTCTTATTATTATTATTTGTTTTACCTGCTTGACATGCTTATATGATTAGTATCATTTATGCTTGTAGACCCTAGGCAGCTACATTACAATATTGGGGCTTCTATCATATGGGATCTCAGAGTTAGCCCATCCTGTTTGTGCAACCCTTTCTGAGCAAGGTGCTGTTTCAATGCGAAAGATACTTACACTAATTGATCTTGATCTGTGCTGTCAGATATCTACAATATTGGTTTATGGGTTTGACATCAGAAAGTGTTATCCATCTTCTCTAACAGTGCAAGAAGTCTATGTTAAAGAGGGATAGTTGGTCCAAGTTTGATTTAAGGAGGAAGACAACACTTTGATTCTGTAATCCAAGTAAGATTATCATCTGGATAGGCAGCATGCCTTTCAATTTATTGGCCTACTCCACCTCAACAAATTCCAAAGTTTTTAATTCTTCCATTTATTTTTAGTTTTTAACTTAATGTTAGATAAGGCCCTATTCTTGACAATGCTGTGTTGGCCTTTGAGGGCATGTTCACTATTATTGGCTTTTTTTTGGTCAAATTCAAATTTCTGCTTAATTATCGTCCCTCGAAGACCTCTATATATACACCCTTTTTCATGTCTCCTTTCAAGTTGGCATCCCCATCTTCTGTTTTCCTTTTTTCTTCACCTCTTCGGACAATCTTGCACTTGGTCTTTTGTGTAAACCAGGTGCAATATTGCAGCCGAGAGAGGAAGGACAAGATGCCGGCGATGGTGATGTCAAATGCGGGGCCTGGTGGTGCAAAGAAATTTGAGGGAAGGATCACAATATATGTTGTAATCTGTGGAATAATTGCAGCCACGGGAGGCCTCATGTTTGGTTATGACATTGGGATATCAGGTAAATTCCATTTTGTATTAATTCAGTAGTAGATTTATTTGTTATAGTATCTAGGATTGGAAGTATGGCCAGGTTTGTCTTGGGTTGTCGTCGTAGGTTAAATAAGATAATTAGACGCACTTTTTACAAAAAAAAAGGGAACAACTTGTTATTGAGGTTTTAACTACTGCTGGAAGATGATTGTTTATTTTCTTTACTTGACATAAGCCCATTGGAGTTATTGAGGTATTCAGAATCCAATCTCCACCTCCATTGCAGAGAGATAGATGGTCTATTATACAAGATAGGTGATGGTTGCTTGCAGATCTTGTAATAACTTTGCTTGGGATTTCATGCACGGATTTTCCACTTGGTTGTGTGATGGTTGTTTCTCTTTGTCATCAACTTCCTCGTATGTTGCTTTTGCCTAAATCCTTCCCTCGATTTATTTGCTTTATTATCTAGCATCGAAAGTATGGCCAGGTTTGTCTTAGGTTGTCTTCATAGGTTAAATCAGATAATTAGACCTACTTATTATAAAAAAAAAAAAAACAAAAGGAACAACTTGTTATTGAGGTATTAACTACAACAGGAAGATGATTGTTTATTTTCTTTAGTTGACATTAGCCCATTGGATGGTATTGATAATACGGTGAGAGAGATTCTCTATCATACAAGATAAGAGATGGTTGCTTGCAGATCTTGCTTGGATTTTCCACTTGGTTGTGTTATGGTTCTTTCTCGTTGTCATCAACTGCCTCATATATGTTCCTTTTGCCTAAAGCCTTCCTCATTCAGCTCCAATCGATTGTTGATCATGGAGCTAATCAATCGTATCTGTACGGTCAATCTACAGGGGGAGTGACATCTATGGATGACTTCTTGGAGGAGTTCTTCCCTGTGGTCTATGAGAGGAAGCACAAAGCCAAGGAAGACAACTATTGCAAGTTTGATAACCAAAACCTTCAGCTTTTCACTTCATCATTGTACCTTGCTGCCTTGGTAGCCAGCTTCATAGCGTCGAAGATTTGCACGAAACATGGCCGGCGGCTCACTATGCAAGCAGCATCAGTATTCTTCTTGGTTGGTGTCATCCTGAATGCAGCTGCTGTGAACATTGCCATGCTGATCATCGGAAGGATTCTCCTCGGAGTTGGTGTTGGATTTGCTAATCAGGTTTTCTCTATTTTCTTTTTCACACAATTTTTCATTCTAGAGTTTCTCTTCTCTTCGGTTTCCATCTCCCCTATTTCCCTATTATCTTCTAATTTCTCTTGGAAGATGTATCTTTTGTTAAACTCACTTTCCGAGTCATATGTTTGCCACTATTATTCATCCTGTAGGCAGTTCCTCTATTCTTGTCGGAGATCGCACCAGTTCACATCCGTGGAGCCTTAAACATCCTCTTCCAACTTGACGTGACCATCGGAATCTTTGTGGCGAACATTGTAAACTACTTGGTGTCTAATATCCACCCCTGGGGGTGGAGACTTGCGCTTGGCTTGGCTGGAGTGCCGGCGATAATGCTTTGTTTAGGCTCCATGGTGATTGCGGAGACCCCGACGAGCCTCATCGAGCGTGAGATGCTTATGGAAGGCTTGGCCATGTTGAAGAAGATCCGGGGAACTGACAATGTCGATGCAGAGTACGAGGAAATACTACACGCCTGCGAGATGGCACGACAGGTGAAGCAACCTTTCAAGAACCTCATGAAGAGAAGTAGCCGACCGCAATTGGTTATTGCCATCGTGATGCAAGTCTTCCAGCAGTTCACTGGGATCAACGCCATCATGTTCTATGCACCAGTCCTCTTTCAGACCATCGGATTTAAGAATGATGCTTCACTTCTTTCTGCAGTCATCACGGGGATCGTCAATGTTCTGTCTACTGTTGTATCAGTGATCTTAGTGGACAAAGTCGGGAGGAGATTCCTGCTTCTTGAAGCTTGTGGCCAGATGTTGATCACACAGGTTAGGGACACAAGCCATGGGCATATTAAACATGTAATTATAGATTATGAGGAATCGTTTGAAATATGAGATTCTAACTCTAGTGGGGGGTGATTTGCATGCAGGTGGCTATTGGAGGCATTTTGCTTGTGAATTTGAAAGCAACCAATGATCTGGGACACGGAGTTGCAGTTTGGGTGGTGGTGCTCGTGTGCCTATTCGTTTCGAGCTTTGCTTGGTCTTGGGGTCCACTTGGCTGGTTGATTCCTAGTGAAACTTTCCCCCTAGCGACGAGGACTGCCGGCTATGCCTTTGCTGTCAGCTCCAACATGCTTTTCACTTTTGTCATTGCCCAAGCTTTCCTCTCTATGATGTGTCATCTACGTGCCGGGATCTTCTTCTTCTTTGGTGCATGGATTGTGGTGATGGGGTTGTTCGTCATCTTCTTATTACCCGAGACCAAGAACGTGCCGATCGATGAAATGACCGAAAAGGTTTGGAAATAACATTGGTTCTGGAAGAGATTCATGGACGAGGAAGAAGACAAAAAACACTCCATCTAAGACTCGATGATTTATGTTTTACCTTGGAGAGCTGTCGGGCCAACCCCATTAACATGATCTTTATGTTGAGTTCACTGTTTAAGTTTTTATCAATATATAACCTTCCCTTTTGAATAGTTACATCCTAAGAATACGAGGCTATCGTTTTGTTTTGTCTTCGTGTTATGCTAATATTTGTAACTAAATAAAATATTATTATAAAATTAAAATTAATTAAACTATTATTTTGAATAGATTCGATCATAACACAACATAACCCAAAACAATTTTTGAGGTAGAATTTCATTGGCGATCATAACACAACATAATCCAAAACAATTTTCGAGGTAGAATTTCATTGGCGCCGACAATTTGCTAGAAATTCTAGTTGCATTTGATTCAATATTATGTAAATCAAAATATTATAAATTTTTGGTCACATCATTCCACAATTTTGAGAATCTTAGGAGACAAATTGAGATTCGGAGTTACCAAATTGCAGCTTTTGGTATATAATTGTTTGAAAATAAAATACTAAGGAACTATTGCTTCCCTCAGACGAGAAAAGCTATAGCATTAGTTCTTAAATAATTGAAGAAAGACGTGAGAAAAAAAAAAAAAGGTAGATTGAATATAACTGAGGAATCAGTAAGATTGATATAACAGAAAGCTGTAGCATTATTTTAAATAAGTTAAGAACTTAATTTAAGTTGTTTATTTTGCAAAGATTGTGGAATAACAAACTATATGCTAATGTGAATACTCAAAATTTATATGCAAAAGGATGATCTTGTTATATGTTCAAAGTCATTAGACATCGAAGAACATAAACATTTTTTTTAATGTATTTATCCTATATTATAAGTATTGTATAAATATTTATTTGAAGTTAATGGTTTCTGAGTGTTTTTCTTTGAAATTTTCAGGAATTCTTTTAATAATCTCGAGTTTTGTGGTCAGGATAAAATTACTCTTTAATGACATGAGATATGTTATATGGATGAGCATTTCATTCTTGATAACTTAATCTTTTGATTAATTAATTGAATGAGATATTTCCATAAGCATTTCATTCCCGATGACTAATATAATCCAACTATATATGTGACAGATATATTTTGATGATATAAGTGAAAGAAAACCTCACTTATAAATTGAAGAAACATTTGAAAGATTAAATTGATTAGATAACGCATGCAACTCAAAGCAACAGGGATTTATGTTGATTGAAATTTTAGACCGAAATCATTATTACGAAAATTTTTTCAAGCAAAATTTTCACGAGATTTAGGGTAGTTGACAAATCGAGAGATAGATGTACTTGATCATGTGAGATTTTAAAAATGTTGAAGCCCATGATATATTTCATGCGATAATATTAAGAAAATATATTGAGAATCCATATCGTGTAACCATATATGCATCAATTCAGCTAGAAAAGACTTGATACATGAGGAACAAGCTATTGGCATTGTTAATGGAAAAAGACAAATTTTGAGACTAAGAATAATATCATATGTTAGGGTGCAGTCTAGTGATCATAATAAAGATCAATTATCCTCAATTATTTTTTTATTCAGATATGTTAAATTTAGAGGACTAGGTTTTCTCTTTGGAAGGTAAATAATATAATACCGATAAGATTTACTTCAAGACTGAGAGCATAATGAATATTACAAATATTTGAAAAATAAAAATATTTTTGTATTGTATATCTATTTTTTTGCGAGGGACTCATCTTTCTTTTGCTCGTGGGAAGAAAACATCTCCATTTGAAAAGATGATATCATTTTTGGATCAACAATAAAGGATCATGATCATGGAGGAAGATCAATATCATGATCATGGAGGAAGAACAATAAAGGACTCATCTCTATGGACTGATCTGATTAGTATTGCATATGGTTGTCTTAACGTACCTTGGATTTGTTAGGATCGGAGCGACACTAAGAGGGGGGGGGGGGTAAATTAGTGCAGCGGATTAAAACGTCGGTTTCGGAAAATCTTTCGTACGATAAAAACTTGAGTAAAGTGAAGAAAAAAAAACTTGCTTCTATGTAGACAATGATTGCAGAAAAATAACAACTCACACATTCAAGGAACATGCAGATTTAAAGTGGTTCGATCAAAATGACCTACATCCACATGCGAAGCCTTCTTCGATGAGGCCCCCGACTTCCACTAGCAAATCACTTTGAAGGGGAAGGACAAATACCCCTTTTACAACCTTTACAAGTAGTTCACATTCTTACAAAATTTCAGCAAGAAAGAAAGGGAGGTGAACACTCAAGTAATTTGAAAGTAAGACCTGCTAAGGCTTTGCTAAGACTTTTTTTTCACTCTATTGCTTCTCAAAAGTTATTATCTCTGCTGAGAATTGAGGGGTATTTATAGGCCTCAAGAGGATTTAAATTTGGGCTCCAAAATTTGAATTCTCTTCGGTTCCCGAAGCTAGCGGTGCCACCGCCTATCAGTGGCGGTGCCACCGCTTGTCAGTTCTGACATTGACAGTGTACATACAAGACAAAAATGCAAAAAAATTATGTCATAAAAGACATCAATTGTTAAACATGATATGATAATAGTCTCAAAATTTTCAATTTGCGATACATGTGATACATTACGATACTAAAAAATTTAATGCGATGCTTTTAAGGATATCAACCTATTTTTGATACAAAGCATGGCAAGAGCAATTATATTGCAAGTTTTCTAAGTTTTACAATTTTTGTGTTAAGACTCTAGCTAGGAGAGTCCTAATTGATAGGGGCATTCATGTAAAACCTACCTAAGTCGACCCTTATTAAAGAGGTGAAGAGGCGGCTAGGGTTTGGAGGTTATTTCTTAGAGAAGAATTAGGAGTTGTAAAGGAATAAGAGTCTTGAGTAGGAGTCCTATTAGGAGTCTTGAGTAGGATTCCTATTAGGAGTTGGTTAGAAGTAGGAGTCTTGAGTAGGAGTCCTATTAGGAGTTAGGGTTTAGAAGCCCTATAAATAGCCATGTATTCCTCCTCTTTTCATAAGCAATAGATGAATCTTTTCTGTAGCCTTTGAGCAGCAACTTGGAGGAAGGAACCCCTATAGAGTTTCAAGAGGCCGATCCCCTAAAGAGATCAACCCCAAGCTTAGAATCTGAAAGGGTTCTAATACTTGGTATCAGAGCAGCATTCTTGGCGTCTTGCTGCCCTTTCCACAGCCATCCATCATCCCTCCACAGCCACCCAAAGCAATTCCCATAATTGTTTAAAAGATCGTCACCAAATTTCGTTGTCATCTACACCACCGCAGATCATCTTTTGATCTCCCCGTGAATTGCAACAGGTTCTGGTTTCCTACCTTACTGCTGCTGCAATTTAGTTATCCTTACTCGAAAATCCAAAAAAAAAATTTGTTCCTATATTGCTGCATAAACTTTTCGTCGCAAAGTTTTCATCTCTACGATGAAAGATACATTGCAGAATTTCAGCCGCATAGCACAGTCTGTTTGATCTTGCTACTTCATTTTTTCTATCCAAATCTCTACGAAATTTTTATGACATATTTGACACTTCCTAAAGGCAGATTTCTCTTTGGTTTTATCAAAAAATTCCTAATATAAAACATTGATCTTTTACGTCTAATCTGCTATACTTAAAAATCTACACTATAAAATTTCAACCGCATAGCATAGTTTGTTTGATCTTGCTACTGCATTTTTTCTATCCAAATGTCTACGAAATTTTTATGATAGATTTGATACTTCCTAACAGTAGATTTTCTTTTGGTTTTATTAAAAGATTCTCAATATAAACCACTGGTCTTTTATGTCCAATCTACGATACTTGAAAATCTATGCTGTAGAAAATTTCAGCCGCATATTGTTGCTTTAACCGATCTATTTGTAATCTTTTTTGAACAAAATTTCTTCTACACTTTATAGATCATCTTGGCTTCCATCTAAGATTGATCTATTGAGGAATTCATCTCTAAAAACAATTTTGTGTTGCTACAAATTTTCATCACAAACCGCTGAAATTTTTCGACGAGAATTCTGCTATCGCAACTTACACCAATTTCCTTGCTGTTATATTGTTGAAATTTTCTTAATTAAATTGGACATCCTTGCTGCCATATAAATTGAGATTTTGCTGTCAATTCCCTCCTCAAATCTCTCAAGTTTTTGATGGAAATTTCATCGACAAACCGTTGTTTCTTCGATGACAATTCTGCTCTTACAAGATAACACAATTCTGCAGCAAACTTCCACTGATTTCTATCGAACATTTGCTGCCATCTACCACAGATCTAAAACCTTCATCCATAACCCTAAAACTCCACTAAACCACACCCTCAAACTGCACCCAAAACTACCACAAAACAAGCCTAAACCGCAGCCTATATCCACCAATCCACCAACCCTTTCGACCATCACTTCTCTCAACCCATACTTGCCTTTAACCTGACAACAAAATAGAGATCTTAACATCACAGATTTGGAGGCATATTCTATGGCATCTAAGGAGGCAATCAATGCTAAATTCGAAGCCTTGGAGGCACGAATGGAGGATAAGATTCAGACTCTCTTTACCGAACTCAGTTTGGGCCGACCACCAAGCCCAAAGAAATTATATCAAGGAGAGAGCTCTAACCAATCACACCAAGCCCAAAGAGATGACTTTTAAGAGAGGGGAGTTTCTATGATTGATCCTAACTATCCACGCATGAGGGTGGACTTCCCTAGATGGGAAGAAGGAGACCCGATTGGTTGGATCTCGCGCGCGGAGCGATATTTTCGGTATCATAAAACTGCGGATGCATCAATGGTAGAAATTGCAGCTATGCATCTTGAAGGGGATGCCATACAATGGTTTCACTGGTTTAAATATACTCATGGAGTTCTCTCATGGCAATAATTCAAAGATGGACTATTGATCCACTTCGGACCAACCGATTACGAGAACATTGACGTTCTAGCAAAGATCCGACAAACCTCTACCGTTCAGGAGTACCATGTTAGGATCGGAGCGGCACTAAGAGGGGGGGGTGAATTAGTGCAGCGGTAAAGAACGATGAACTTTCAATGATTTAAACACTTTCGGAAACTTCGTACGATAAAAGCAACGTTTCGTTTGAAACCGTTTCGATTGCGTTTTAACTTGAAGGCATACGTATGAAGGAGACAAAGAAGTAGAGCATCAAAGTGAAGATGGTTTGCAGTAAGATAATAGCAGGAAGTAAATGCAAACCAGAGAAGACGATAGTTTATAGTGGTTCGGTCAATCGTGACCTACATCCACTCCTCCGATTCCTCTTCCGTCGAGGTCACCGGCATCCACTAACGATCTTCCTTTACTAGGCGAAGATCAACCTCCTTCTTACACCCCTCTTACAACCTCTTACAAGTGGTTCACCTTTTTACAAAGATTTCAATGAAAAGAAATGAGGTGAACACTCAAGCTATTGAAAACAAGACTTTTCCTAAAGATTTTCTCAACTTCTAGCTTCTCAAAAGGTTGTTCTCTCTGCTGAGAATTGAGGGGTATTTATAGGCCTCAAGAGGATTCAAATTTGGGCTCCAAAAATTTGAATTCTCTTATGTTCCCGAAGCTAGCGGTGCCACCGCCTGTGAGTGGCGGTGCCACCGCCTGTCAGTTTTGACACTGACAGTGTACTGGGCGGTGCCACCGCCCAGTCCAGCGGTGCCACCGCTTGGCTCTCGGGTGCTGGGCGGTGCCACCGCCCAGACCGACGGTTCCACCGCCTAGCTCTCGGCCTCTGGGCGGTGCCACCGCCTAGTCTAGGCGGTGCCACCGCCTACACTATTTCAGCTCACTGGTTGGGCTCCAAAATTGGCCCAAACCAGTCCGAACTTGGGCCGAATTGGCCCCTACTTGGGTCATAGGATTAACACCTAATCCTAGCCCTAATTAACATACTAACTACAAATTTAAAGACATTTTCTAAGCTATTACAAAGTCCATAAGTCAAGACTTCTTCCGGCGAGCTTTCGGCGAACTTCCGGCGGTCTTCCGATAAACTCTCGGAAACCATTCTGCGGACTCCCGGCAAGCTCCTAGACTTCACGATTTGATCTTGGCGAGTTCCGACGAGCTTCTTCGGCAAGCTCCGATCTTTCTCGGTGAGCTCCGTGAACTTCCGACGAACCTTTTGGCGAGCTTCCGAAAAACCCTTCGGCAAGTCGGCAAGCTCCGATCTTTCTCGGTGAGCTCCGTGAACTTCCGACGAACCTTTTGGCGAGCTTCCGAAAAAACCCTTCGGCAAGCTCCCTACTCATTCTCAACTAGTTCCGACAGCATTCCCGATGAACCTTCGAACTTCCGTCGAACTCTCGAACTCCCAACGAATCCTTCGCGCTTGACTCCGGCACTTTGTTTCGCTTTATGTCTTCATCGTTATCGTAGTTAATCCTGCACACACAAGCCAAAACTCTACTCCGATCTAGACAATTATTACAACGCGAATTGACATTCTGTTGCCCGGCACGTTATTGGTTGGCGCTTCGTCCGATTCTTCAGCGCATCGTCCACTCTTGCGGCTTATTGCCCAATCGGCGGTTGACCTCCGCAACCCCGATATCCTTGGTGCAATTCCGCTCTCCTTGGCCCGATACCCGACGTCCGAAGCATTCTACCGTCCAATATCCTAACGTGATCTCCTCCGGCGCAACGTCAATTCCTCCTGCGTCAACTATCTAATCCTGATCGAGTAGACCTACATCACTCAAAAATGCAGTTAAAACATCTAAGCACAATCAATTAGTTTCATCATCAAAATCCGAGATTCAACAATCTCCCCCTTTTTGATGATGACAACTAATTGATGACTACCGGAGTTAACCTTAACTCCCCGGAGTTTAAACAAACTCCCCCTATCAATATGCCATTGATAGAACACTTGGATTATCCCAAATCCAAGCAACATTCATCACATGTTATGAAAAATATTTAAACCATCATGCAAATATATAAAATATTCAATTCAATGCATGAAGTCATCAATATACTTCTCCCCCTATGTCATCAACAAAAAGGAGAAGTAGCTCTAGCTATTTTAAAAGATATTCAAGTTTTTGTAACGTGAAGCTAGATTTTCATCACAACATATAAGCACAAAAGCATAGTAAGATTCTTAAGTTCAATCATGGCAATTCAACACTTGCTTCTTGTGCAAGATTGCACTATGCTTTTCTTTGCATGTTCTAACTAGCAAAAGCTTTCTCTCCTTTGTTTTTGTCGAAAGTAGGGAAGAGTACAAGCTAGCCAGCATTTGCCTTGAGCTAGCAATCTTTCTCCCCCTATGTCATTGCCGAAAAGGAGAGGAACCAATGATAAATTATAAATTTGCATCAATCAATATTTCAATCATCACATGATACATACAAGACAAAAATGCAAAGAAATCATGTCATGAAAGACATCAATTGTTAAAAATAGTCTCAAAAATTTAATTTGCGATACATGTGATACATTGCGATACTAAAAAATTTAATACGATGCTTTTAAGGATATCAACCTATTTTTGATACAAAGCATGGCAAGAGATAGGCAAGATAGTGATGTTCAAGAAGACAACTTTTGCTTCTTGAAATAAGCAAGTTTGCAATCTTTGCTACTTAAGATAGGCAAGCTAGCAATCAAGTTTTTGCATCTTCTTGACTTGTGCAAATTAGCTATCTCCCCCTTTGTCATTGTCAAAAGGAAGGGAAGATCCTTTACATCAATTATGACAAAGGTAAGTATCAATCTTATTTGTGCATAATTATATTTTCAAATTAGAATATGCATATTTTCAAAAACCTTATATTTCATTCATGCACGATATTGAATAAATCGATTAACATTATGAGGATATCATACATGATACTAAAATTTTGATCATGATACCAAACATTCATCATTTAGAGCATTCATGACACAAAACATTAAATCAACATTTCTAATACATCATTTTAGCAACAACTCATAGTATTTTAAATCATGATTTACATCATATGCAATACATCACATTATAATTAGAAAGCACAAGTATTGCATGCATCATTGTATATCATAAATGTTTCAAATCATGATGGTATCAACTTGTCAAATTATATCCTACCATGCATGATCAAAACTTTTCATTTGTATGCATCAAAATAATATCAAGAGTATTTCATGCATATTATCAAATCATCATTTATAATTATATCAATATTCCAATCATTATTTCAGTTTACACATCATGAGATCAATAAATTTGCATTATAGACAATCTCATGTTTTATCATTCATATTATTTCAATCATCACTATAACTCATCATGCACAAAATATAAAATCATCTAACATGATTCAAACATTTATTTTCAAAATATTTATCACTATTTTCATGTATGATAACAAAGTATTCATGATACCGAACATTAAATTAACATTTTAAGTATTAATCTCTTCATGATTGTTGGTACCAAACATTTATCATTTAAAGCATTCATGATACACAGTATATGCAATACATCACATACATCGTCATAATAAAAAGCATATGCATCATTTCAAATCATAAACATTTCAAATCATCATGGTATTAATCTGTCAAATTGCATCTTGCCATGTATGATCATAACTTTTTCAAATGATAGTATCTAAATGTCAATATTCATTACATCCTATCATGCATGATAATTAACTTCTCATTTGTATTTCATGCATAATTTCATTCATCACATTAGGAATATCAAGAAGAATTAATTGGGTGATGAGATGAATATTTTCATGAATACAAGCAATTGCATAAAAATCATATCATGAAAGATTAGAATATGTGTATACCAAAAGGCATGATTTCTTTTGAAAAACCTCCTCTTAAATAATCAAAAGAAAATCTTAGGAGATCAAATAATAAAAGATATTTAAAAGAAATTTTAAGTCATGAATTTCGAAAAAGATATTCTATTTAGTAAAAGAACCTTAGGAGAAAAAGATTTCAATTCAAGCATATAAAATCTTGACTTAAGCATAAGAAATCTCAATTTACAAATTTTGAGAAATCAAGATAAAGCTCATTTAAATTTAAATCATCAAATCAAGATCATTTTCAAGAGATTCACAAAAGTGATACAAATAGATTCATGATTTTAATTCCCATGATAATATATTTTCCTTTTAAAGTGTTTCTATTCATGTGATTTATTTCATTTATGCCAAATAAAAAAATATGCATCAATGTTCAAAAACCGAAAAAGCCATTTTCATTACCGTAAAAATCGATAATCCATAAGTCTCAAGAATCATCATGCATAATTTCGAAATCTATTAAGCATGATCATTATGCTTGACATCAAGACATGGTTTCAAAATATTTAATATTTTCATTACATAATTACATCATTATGCATCATCAAAATTGATTTCATAAAGTATTTTCCATCAAGATCATTTTGTTTGTTGTAGTCATGCATTTTTCTTTTTAGGTGAATCTAACTTTTCAAGCTTAGTTTTTGATACAAGATCCATACATCATCATTAAGCATGATATCAAACTTCTTTATATTTTCATTAAGACATCAAGCATGGTTTCAATCAAAATTGGAAATAATCAAAATATACATTATTTCTTCTTGAAAAACATTTATCATCATTTAAACCAAAAAAGAGCTTTCATTACGGCAAATATCAATAATTCATAAATCACAAAAATTATCATATATAACTTTAAAATCTCATGCATAAAATCGTTAATCATGGTATCAAAACATTTAATATTTTCATTACATCATTATGCATTACTTCAAATCAAACATGATTTCATTTAATCAAAATCGAGAAATAACAATGGAAATCAACATGAAACACATTATTACTTCTTAACCACATATAGCATAATTTCATAAGGCATTTTTAATCAAAATCATTTTGTTTATCATAAACATGCAATTTTCATGATTATTTTTAAAATTACTAGAATCATAAGCATGATTCCTAATTTTTGCATTTTCATTATTAAATTATTAGACATGCAATTTTCAAGAAAATTAATTCTAAACTAATAAAAGAGGAAAATGCATCATAAAAAGCATCATGTAATTTCAAAATAATTTAAGAGAGTTGAGTTACTTACCTTGTAGTCGAAGCCCGTTAAAGCCCAATTCGCCGTTTCACCTTTGGAAGTTCTTGTTTCATCCTTGGTTGCCTTCCTCTTCTTTGGCCTTTTCCTCCGTTCAAGTTCATTGTTTATTTTAGATTTTTGTTTAATGAACTTATTAAGATTTAGTGTTCGAAGTTCAAGTTCATCATTGTCCTCATCACTTGAGTCATCGCTCAAATGGTATTCATTTGTCCGGAGTTCCAAATCCTTCCTATTCTTTGGAAGGTGGTTCAAGTGCTCATCGGGTTCAAAATGTTCCAAAAGTGTCATTTCATAGGTCATTAGTGACCCGATTAATTCTTCTAATGGAAAATCATTTAAATTTTTTGTCTCTTGTATTGCGGTTATTTTAGGATCCCACCTTTTTGGAAGGGATCTTAAGATCTTACTTACGAGATCAAAATTCGAAAAAGATTTACCAAGAACTCTTAGATTATTGACGACATCCGTGAAACGGGTGTACATGTCGCCTATAGTCTCGCTTGGTTGCATTTGAAAAAGCTCAAAATCATGCAATAAAATGTTAACTTTCGAGTCTTTGACTCTACTAGTTCCCTCGTGTGTGATTTCAAGTGTTCGCAAAATATCAAAAGCCGTTTCGCACATAGAAATCCGATTGAACTCATTTTTGTCCAAAGCGCAAAATAAGGCATTCATAGCCTTTGCGTTTAAAGAAAAATACTTCTTCTCCAAATCCGACCATTCGTTCATCGGTTTAGAGGGAAGTTGAAAACCATTTTCAACAATATTCCATAAATCCAAATTCATAGAAATCAAGAAAACTCTCATTCGAGTTTTCCAATAAGTGTAGTCCAATCCGTTAAACAACGGTGGACGAACAACCGATAAACCCTCTTGAAAGCCTTGAAGAGCCATTTCTCTCGGGTGTAAATCCGAAATGAGAAATACCGGGCTCTGATACCAATTGTTAGGATCGGAGCGGCACTAAGAGGGGGGGGTGAATTAGTGCAGCGGTAAAGAACGATGAACTTTCAATGATTTAAACACTTTCGGAAACTTCGTACGATAAATGCAACGTTTCGTTTGAAACCGTTTCGATTGCGTTTTAACTTGAAGGCATACGTATGAAGGAGACAAAGAAGTAGAGCATCAAAGTGAAGATGGTTTGCAGTAAGATAATAGCAGGAAGTAAATGCAAACCAGAGAAGACGATAGTTTATAGTGGTTCGGTCAATCGTGACCTACATCCACTCCTCCGATTCCTCTTCCGTCGAGGTCACCGGCATCCACTAACGATCTTCCTTTACTAGGCGAAGATCAACCTCCTTCTTACACCCCTCTTACAACCTCTTACAAGTGGTTCACCTTTTTACAAAGATTTCAATGAAAAGAAATGAGGTGAACACTCAAGCTATTGAAAACAAGACTTTTCCTAAAGATTTTCTCAACTTCTAGCTTCTCAAAAGGTTGTTCTCTCTGCTGAGAATTGAGGGGTATTTATAGGCCTCAAGAGGATTCAAATTTGGGCTCCAAAAATTTGAATTCTCTTATGTTCCCGAAGCTAGCGGTGCCACCGCCTGTCAGTGGCGGTGCCACCGCCTGTCAGTTTTGACACTGACAGTGTACTGGGCGGTGCCACCGCCCAGTCCAGCGGTGCCACCGCTTGGCTCTCGGGTGCTGGGCGGTGCCACCGCCCAGACCGGCGGTTCCACCGCCTAGCTCTCGGCCTCTGGGCGGTGCCACCGCCTAGTCTAGGCGGTGCCACCGCCTACACTATTTCAGCTCACTGGTTGGGCTCCAAAATTGGCCCAAACCAGTCCGAACTTGGGCCGAATTGGCCCCTACTTGGGTCATAGGATTAACACCTAATCCTAGCCCTAATTAACATACTAACTACAAATTTAAAGACATTTTCTAAGCTATTACAAAGTCCATAAGTCAAGACTTCTTCCGGCGAGCTTTCGGCGAACTTCCGGCGGTCTTCCGATAAACTCTCGGAAACCATTCTGCGGACTCCCGGCAAGCTCCTAGACTTCACGATTTGATCTTGGCGAGTTCCGACGAGCTTCTTCGGCAAGCTCCGATCTTTCTCGGTGAGCTCCGTGAACTTCCGACGAACCTTTTGGCGAGCTTCCGAAAAACCCTTCGGCAAGCTCCCTACTCATTCTCAACTAGTTCCGACAGCATTTCCGATGAACCTTCGAACTTCCGTCGAACTCTCGAACTCCCAACGAATCCTTCGCGCTTGACTCCGGCACTTTGTTTCGCTTTATGTCTTCATCGTTATCGTAGTTAATCCTGCACACACAAGCCAAAACTCTACTCCGATCTAGACAATTATTACAACGCGAATTGACATTCTGTTGCCCGGCACGTTATTGGTTGGCGCTTCGTCCGATTCTTCAGCGCATCGTCCACTCTTGCGGCTTATTGCCCAATCGGCGGTTGACCTCCGCAACCCCGATATCCTTGGTGCAATTCCGCTCTCCTTGGCCCGATACCCGACGTCCGAAGCATTCTACCGTCCAATATCCTAACGTGATCTCCTCCGGCGCAACGTCAATTCCTCCTGCGTCAACTATCTAATCCTGATCGAGTAGACCTACATCACTCAAAAATGCAGTTAAAACATCTAAGCACAATCAATTAGTTTCATCATCAAAATCCGAAATTCAACATACCAAACCAGGTTTGAAATGTTATCTAATCAAACTCATGATTGGTCTCAAAAACAGCTATTGGGGACCTTCATTGAGGTCTTGAAGCCGGAGATCCGGGGAGAAGTTAAAGCACGACAACTGTACACACTTATGGCAGCCATCTCTTTCGCACGACATCAAGAGGAGCGATTGAACTATGAAGCCCGAAGGACTAGGATCGCTTCTCAACCTACAATGCAGAAGCCCTCACCCCCCTACTATTAAACAAGTTCTTGCACCAAAAATGATGACAAGAGAAGAGCTTCGGGAGCGATCTACAAAGGAGTTATGTTGGCATCACGACGAGTCGTGGAGCCGCGAGCAACACTGTAGAGAAGGGAGACTTCTTATGATTAAACCAGTAGAAGAAGAGGTCATTGAACATCTAGAAGAGAGCCTTAATAATGAAGAAGAAGATGTAGAAGAAGAGCCACAACCGACCGAAGTTATGGTATATGCACTAGCCGGCTACTCAAACCCGCAAACAATGAAAGTTGAAGACCTTCTCAAACAACAATCGATCAATGTTCTCATCGACACGGGCAGCACTAATAACTTCCTAGATAGTAAAGTTGCTGTCCGGATGGCCTTACCTATCGAGTATTACAGTAGGTTTGACGTCAAGTTCACTGACGGACAGATTTTGAAGTGTGATCGTAGGTGCCCGCGGGAGAAACTATTACTGCAGGAACAAGAGATAATTGGAGATTTCTTCCTCCTCCCTCTTGATGATCATGAGGCCATGCTCAAAATTGAATGGTTGATGACATTAGGTGATATTTCCTGAAATTTTATGAAACTAATTTTGAGATTTTACAGTAAAGCGAAACAGGTCATTCTACACGGGAAACGTGGGGGCAACGTAATAACGATTTGTACACAACAAATGGAGAAGGTTTTGCATAAAGCATGCAGTGGCTTTTTGGTATAACTTGAGCAGCAAACTAAGGGAGAGCTAATAGAATTTGAAGATCCAAACCTACTTCCTTTGCTTGCTGAATTTTCAGATATATTTGACGAACCGCGCAACCTACCTCTTGCCCATCGGCATGATCATTGTATACCGATTCTTCTGGGCAAAACTCCTGCAAATACTTGGCTATATCAATATTCATATCTGCAGAAGGATGAAATAGAAAGGATTATAAAAGAGATGCCCGAAATAGGAGTTATTCGGCCAAGTTGCAGCCCCTACTTTTCACTGGTGCTCTTTATACGAAAGAAGGATGAAACATGGCGAATGTGTATTGATTACCGAGCCCTCAATGGCATAACCATTAAGGACAAATACCCTATTCCAATAGCAGATGAATTGCTAGATGAAAGAGAGCACAAGTCTTTACAAAGCTGGACCTTCGATCCGGGTATCATCAAATATGAGTGTGCAAAGAAGACATACCGAAAACAGCCTTTTGAACACACAACGGCCACTACAAATTTTTGCTTTCTTCACCAGAAGGTGGAATATCTTGGGCATATCATATCAGAGGAACGTGTGATAGTGGACCCCTCTAAAATTGGAGCAATGCAAAACTGGCTGACCTCGAGGAACATAAAATTGCTACGTGGCTTTCTCAGTTTAATAGACTACAATCGCAAGTTCATGAAAAACTATGGAAAGATCAGTGCACCACTTATTCCCTTACTGAAAAAGGATATCTTCCAATGGATGGACAAAGCCTCCGCTGCCTTCGACAAACTTATGGCAGCCATGACGACGACGCCGGTGCTAGTACTACCAAATTTCAACCGACCCTTCATTATTGAGGTCGATGTATCTGGAATCGGAATTGGAGCCATCCTCATGCAAGATTGTCGACCACTCACATACACTAGCAAGGCATTATCTCCCTTCCATCAAAATATATCAACATATGATAAGGAGATGCTTGCCATTATGCGCGCAACAACGAGGTGGAGACCCTACTTGATCGGTCGACGATTTCAAATTAAAACTGACCATAAAAGCCTCAAGTACTTTTTGGAGAAAAAGATATCATCCCCTGAGCAGCAAAAATGGGTAACAAAACTTCTTAAATTTGATTATGAAATAACTTACAAAAAGGGGAAAGAGAATGTTGTTGCAGATGCGCTTTCACAACTACCCGAGCAAGCTGAATTTTTGGCCGTTTTGCTTCCAACTAGTGACTTCCTTGAGGATATTAAGATGGAATGGCAGGATGATCCAGAGACCAGTAAGATCATAATAAAATTGGAAGAAGCATCAAGCTCCGTGGCTCATTACAATTGGGACTCAAAAGAATTACACTATAAAGGACGCATTGTGCTTATGACAAATTCTACTTGCATCTTCATGAGCAGATTTTGGACAAAGTTATTCCATATGCAGGGTACTAAATTGAAAAGGAGTATGCAATATCACCCAGAAATCGACAACCAGACGAAAGTTGTAAATAGGTGCTTGGAGACAACCCAAAGCCACCCACCAAATATGACTACTCAAGGAGAACTCCAGACCCAGCCAAGTGTCATTATTGATCAACGGATCGTGACTCGATGACGACGACCCACTACTGAAATGCTAATATAGTGGGTGAACCTACTAACAGAAGATGCCACTTGGGAGAACTATGATGACTTGGAGATCAAATTCCCAAAATTCATGAATCGTCAGCCTCGAGGACAAGGCTGATTTGAAGAGGGCGGGTCTGTTAGGACTCTAGCTAGGAGAGTCCTAATTGATAGGGGCATTCATGTAAAACCTACCTAAGTCGACCCTTATTAAAGAGGTGAAGAGGCGGCTAGGGTTTGGAGGTTATTTCTTAAAGAAGAATTAGGAGTTGTAAAGGAATAAGAGTCTTGAGTAGGAGTCCTATTAGGAGTCTTGAGTAGGAGTTCTATTAGGAGTTGGTTAGAAGTAGGAGTCTTGAGTAGGAGTCCTATTAGGAGTTAGGGTTTAGAAGCCCTATAAATAGCCATGTATTCCTCCTCTTTTCATAAGCAATAGATGAATCTTTTCTGCAGCCTTTGAGCAGCAACTTGGAGGAAGGAACTCCTATAGAGTTCCAGGAGGCCGATCCCCTAAAAAGATCAACCCTAAACTTAGAATCTGCAAGGGTTCTAACATTTTGCTTCTTTTGAGATAGCAATTCTTTGCTTCTCTACAAGCTAGCACCTTTTACGATATGCAAGTTTTACTACAAACAAGCTAGTAAATTTAAAGATGTGCAAGTTGGCATATTTGCTTTTCTTTGCGATGTGCATGATAGCATTTCTTTGTAATGTTCAAGATAGCAAATTGTACATCATTCTAGCTAGCAAATTAAAGGTGTTCAAGAAAGCAAGCTCTTTCTTCTCTTTTGAGAAGTGTCATTTTTGCTTCCTTAGCAAAATGTCAAACTAGCAAGGGACCATGTTTTACATGAGGCAAGCAAACAATTTGGCAAGTGTTACATTTGTATCTTTTCTTTAGATGTGCAAGAAAGTAAACAAGTTTTTGCATTTTCTTGACTTGTGCAAGCTAGCTAATTTCTCTTTGAGATGACCCTTTACATCAATTCAAGATAGCACATTAGTAATGTTGAATCTCGGATTTTGATGATGAAGTCAATTGTCATGTTTTATCTAATCCATATGTTGAGATAAGTATGCAGGATTAACTACGAAAGCTTGAAGACATAAAGCGAGTCTACCGGAATCAAGTTCGATGGGTGTTTGAGAGTCCGAAGATTCGTCGGAGATACTGCCGGAACCAATCGAGAAGAAATCGGGGACTTGTCGGAGTTTTCGAAAGTCCGCCGAAGAAATCATCGAAGGTTCGCAGAGATCATCGAAGGTTCGCTACTCGTTGATTTCACCACAAGATCGAGAGCCAGCTGGGAGTCCGTCAGAAGAAATCCAAGGGCGTATTGGAAGTCCGCCGGAAGATCGCCGGAAAGCTCGCCGAAACAAGACTTGAAGTTCGCCGGTTAAAAACTTGCTTAGGATTATGTTTTTTAGTTACGTAGTTTGTATGTAATTAAGGTTAGGATTAAGAAATAATCCTATATCTTGATTAGGGGCCAATTGGGCCCAAATTGAAACCTGGTTTGGGCCGGACTTAAAGCCCAACCAGTAACCAATAATGCTGGGCGGTGGCACCGCCCAGCACCCTAGAGCCAGGCGGTGGCACCGCCCAGCACCTAAAGAGCTAGGCGGTGGCACCGCCCAGTACACTGTCAGTGTCAAAACTGACAAGCGGTGGCACCGCCACTGACAGGCGGTGGCACCGCCACTGACAGGCGGTGGCACCGCTAGCTTCGGGAACCGAAGAGAATTCAAATTTTGGAGCCCAAATTTGAATCCTCTTGAGGCCTATAAATACCCCTCAATTCTTAGCTGAGATTACAACTTTTTGAGAAGCAATAGAGTAAAAAAAGGGTCTTAGCAAAGCCTTAGCAAGTCTTACTTTCAAATTGCTTGAGTGTTCACCTCCCTTTCTTTCTTGCTGAAATTTTGTAAGAGTGTGAACCACTTGTAAAGGTTGTAAGAGGGGTGTTTGTCCTTCCCCTTCAAAGTGATTTGCTAGTGGAAGTTGGGGGCCTCATCGAAGAAGGCTTCGCAAGTGGATGTAGGTCATTTTGACCGAACCACTTTAAATCTGCGTGTTCCTTGAATGTGTGAGTTGTTATTTTTCTGCAATCATTATCTACATAGAAGCAAGTTTTTGTTCTTCACTTTACTCTAGTTACTATTGAACAAAATATCCTCGCATTTTACGGAATCAGTTTCAAACCTACTAGTTTTAATCCGCTGTACTAATTCACCCCCCCCTCTTAGTGCCGCTCCGATCCTAACAATTGGTATCAGAGCAAGGCTCACTCTCATATTTGGTTCAATACCCAAGAGAGATGGCTTACTCCGACATGCATGAGGGACATTCTATTACACGTCCACCTATGTTTAATGGGTCGGATTACACGTATTGGAAGACACGTATGAGAATCTTCCTCATTTCCATAGATTTCGAGCTTTGGACTATTATTGAAAATGGATTTCAAAAATCTTCTCTTCCGATGAGCGAATGGAATGAATCGGAGAAGAAAGTTTTTGCTTTAAACGCGAAGGCTATGAATGCCTTGTTTTGTGTACTAGACAAAAATGAATTTAATCGCGTTTCAATTTGTGATTCTGCTTTTGATATTTGGAGAACTCTTGAGGTCACTCATGAAGGCACTAGCCGAGTGAAAGAGTCCAAAATCAACATTCTTGTGCACTCTTACGAACTTTTCCGAATGAAACCAAGTGAGTTCATCGGAGACATGTACACCCGTTTCATGGATGTCATCAATGGACTCAAAGCTCTTGGTAAAGATTTTTCTAACTTTGAACTAGTAACTAAAATCTTAAGATCCCTTCCTAAAAGTTGGGATCCAAAAGTTACTACCATTCAAGAGGCCAAGGACCTTAAAACATTCCCTCTTGAAGAACTTATTGGGTCTCTAATGACCTACGAAATGACATGTCAAGCACATGACGAGCTCAAGAACCCCCTTCCAAAGAACATGAAGGATATGACACTCAAATCACAAGAAGACCACTTGAAAGGAACATCAAGTGATGAGGACAGTGACAATGACATTGCACTTTTGACTCAAAAATTTAAAAAAATTATAAGAAAGAATAAATTTAAAAATAACACCAAAAACAAACTTGAACATAAAAAGGACCAAGTGATATACTATGAATGCAAGAAGCCGGGGCATTTAAAAAATGAATGTCCCCAAGCCAAAAAGAGAACATCAAAGAAGAAGGCGCTCAAAGCAACGTGGGATGATTCAAGCGCATCCGAAGAAGAGGAGTCCAACATCGAGCAAGTTGCTCATTACGCCCTAATGGCCATCGGAGAGGAGGTAACGAATTTAATTGATGCAGATTTATCTTATCATGAATTATTAAATGCCTTCCATGAGTTATTTGATGAATGCAAAATAATTGGTAGAAAATATAAATTGTTAAAAAGGAGCATAATAGTCTTACTTGTAATTTTGATAAATTAAAAACTGAATATCATGATAGTTTAGCTTCATGCATAAAATGCCATGATCTAGAAACTCTCCAAAAGGAGAACTTGCTACTTAAGGACACCTTGAAGAAATTCGAGGTCGGTAGCAAGTCTTTGAACATGATCCTTATAAATAAGGGTCACGTTCCTAAAAGAAGTGGAATCGGATTTGTGAGAAGTTCTCACCAAAATCTAACCACCTTCATTAAAGGTCCTATCTTACATGTTCAACACCAAAGCAATTGCAACTTTTGTTGCAAATATGAACATAAAACTTATCAATGTCCATTCAAGAAAATTAGTCCGAACAAATTAATTTGGGTTCCTAAAGGAACCACGATCAAGTCTATGCAACATGATAAACAAGTTAGATCAGTTTTTGAGGCACCCAAAAGTAAATGGGTACCTAAAAATAATCCCTCCTTGTAGAAACATACACCATCACAAGCTAGGAGCAAGAGATAGTACCTTGATAGTGGATGCTCAAGGCATATGACCGGAGATCCATCCCAATTCTCCAAGCTCACTAGCATAAATGAAGGCTATGTCACCTTCGGAGACAACAACAAAGGCAAAATCATTGGCAAGGGAACCATAGGTAACAAATTAAACTTTTCTATTGATAATGTATTACTAGTTGATGGATTGAAACATAATCTCTTGAGTATTAGTCAATTATGCGATAAAGGTTATATCGTTAGATTTGAATCAAATGTGTGTATTATTGAAAAACCAAACAATAACATGACTATGATTGCATTAAAACAAAATAATGTCTACACCATCAATCTTGATGAACTAGGTAATGAAATGTGCTTCTCCGCTTTAAAAGATGATGCTTGGCTTTGGCATAGGAGATTAGGCCATGCAAGCATGAAACTAATATCTAAGATCTCATCTAGAGAAGTACGAGGGATTCCAAATATGAAGTTTGTTAAGGACAAAGCATGCGATGCGTGTCAACTAGGTAAACAAATAAAAACTAGTTTCAAACCAAAAAATCAAATTAGTACCACTAGACCATTACAATTGATCCATTTGGACTTATTTAGACCAATTGACACGACAAGTCTAGGAGGAAGCAAATACGCTTTTGTGATTGTAGATGATTATACTAGATACACTTGGACCTATTTCTTGGCTCACAAAAGTGATTGTTTCAAATGTTTCTCTAAATTTTGTAAACTCACTCAAAACGAAAAAGGTTTCATGATTTCATCAATTCAGAGTGATCACGGTGGCGAATTTCAAAACCGCAATTTTCAAAATTTTTGTGAAGTTAACGAATATAACCACAACTTCTCTACTCCAAGAAACCCTCAACAAAATGGAGTAGTAGAAAGAAAAAATAGAAATCTATAAGAAATGGCAAGAACTATGTTGAATGAACATAGTCTACCAAAGTACTTTTGGGCCGAAGCCATGAATACGGCTTGCTACATCATGAATAGGGTTCTAATAAGACAATCTCTATCAAAAACTCCCTATGAATTATGGAATAACAAAACACCAAATGTTTCTTATTTTAAAGTTTTCGATTGCAAATGCTTTATTTTAAATGAAAAGGATGCCTTAGGAAAATTTGATGCTAAATCCGATGAAGGCATCTTTCTTGGTTACTCTTCCGTTTCTAAAGCTTTTCGTGTTTTTAACAAAAGAACCTTAGTTATAGAAGAGTCTATTCATGTAATTTTTAATGAAATTTCTGAGTTAAAGAAAAATGATTTTGATGATGATATTGGTTTTGAAAATTTGGATTTAAAGGAACCCCCTCCTCAAAATAGCAACTTGGATGCATCTTCTTCCAAAATCTCCTTACCCAAGGAATGGAAGTATATAGATGCTCATCCAAAAGAGCAAATTATAGGAGATACATCACAAGGGATTCAAACTCGTTCTTCTTTCAAGAATTTTTGTGCTAATGCTGCCTTTCTCTCTCAAATCGAACCTAAATGCATTAACGAGGCCTTGAAAGATGATTCTTGGGTCATTGCAATACAAGAGGAATTGAATCAATTTGAGAGGAATGAGGTATGGAAGCTTGTTCCTAGACCTAGTGACCATTTAGTCATTGGTACTAAATGAGTCTTTAGAAACAAGCAAGATGAATGTGGTATCGTGGTTAGAAACAAGGCTAGATTAGTGGCCAAAGGTTGCAACCAAAAAGAAGGTATCGACTACGAAGAAACCTTCGCTCCTGTGGCAAGATTAGAAGCCATTAGGATGCTCCTTGCCTATGCTAGTAGTAATAATTTTAAACTATTTCAAATGGACGTCAAAAGTGCCTTCTTGAATGGTTTTATTTCGGAAGAAGTATATGTCGAACAACCTCCTGGATTTGAAAATTCTCTTCTTCCTAATCATGTATTCAAATTGACTAAGGCTCTCTATAGTTTGAAACAAGCTCCTAGAGCTTGGTACGAAAGGCTTAGTTCCTTTCTTATTTTAAATAATTTTACCAAAGGCAAGGTTGATACTACATTGTTTATCAAACATTTTGAAAATAATTTTCTTATTGTGCAAATTTATGTTGATGATATTATTTTTGGTTCTTTGGATGAATCACTATGTGAATCATTTGCCAAAAATATGAGTCATGAATTTGAAATAAGTTTAATGGGTGAATTAACATTCTTTTTAGAATTGCAAATCAAACAACTTAATAACGGTATATTTCTTAACCAATCTAAATATACATTAGAATTGTTAAAACGATTTAACATGGATAATTCAAAAGCAATAAACACCCCTATGAGTACTTCGACTAAGTTAGATATGGATGAAAACAACAAAAATTTCAATCAAAAAACATATAGGGGAATGATAGGTAGTCTACTCTACCTCACCGCGACTAGACTGGATATTTTGTTTAGTGTGGGACTTTACGCTAGGTTTCAATCTAATCCTAAATTATCTCATCTCAAGAGTGTTAAAAGAATATTTAGATATCTTAAAGGAACTCCAAATTTAGGACTTTGGTATCCGAAATTAGAAAAATTCGATTTAATAGCTTATGTAGATGCTGATTTTGGCGGATGCAGGATAGATAGAAAAAATACATCCAGAACATGCCAATTTTTAGGACATGCACTTGTTTCTTGGACTTCCAAGAAACAAAATTCAGTTGCACTATCTACGGCGGAAGCTGAATACATCGCTGCAAGTGCATGCTGTGCACAAATTGTTTGGATGAAAAATACATTAGAAGGCTATGGAATTCACTTGAAAAACATTCCCATAAAATGTGATAATACAAGTGCCATATGTCTTACCAAAAATCCAATTTAGCACTCTAGAACTAAGCATATCGACGTTAGGCATCATTTCATACGCGATCATGTCCTTAACAATAATGTTGTTCTAGAATTCATTGACACAAAGCATCAATTGGCAGACATCTTTACAAAAACCTTAAATAATGACCAATTTGAATTTATTAGAAGGGAACTAGGCATGTTAAATTGTCCCTAAGAATGTACTTTCCGAAAAGTTTTTCATCCTCTTTTCGTTCCTTAGTAGATTTGATCATTCTCTTTCAATTCCAAAAGAAATGTTTATCCTAACATCTCTGAAAAATAAAATAAAAAATAAAAAATAAAAAATAAAAAATAAAAACGGAGAAGGAATGAAATTTTTTTCACGACAGCTAGTGGTGGCAGCGCCAGAACTGGCGGTAGCACCGCCTTCCTTCCGCGGCATGCCAGCGGTGGCACCGCCAGAACCAGCGGTAGCACCGCCTGAGAGTTCGGTCGCTAGGCGGTGGCACCGCTCGGTTTGGCGGTGGCACCGCCCGAGAGCCCTTATATAAATCTTAAGGGTTAGGGCCGGCGGTGACACCGCCCCCAACCCGTGAGAACCTGCCTCAACCCTCCCCCAACCTCTCTAAAGCCTCATTCCAACATTTAGAAGCCTTGGAAAGGGATTTTTGTTGGTCCAAGCTCTCCATCTTTCAAGAAATTTTCCATAAGGTAAAACCTGAAATTTTCTTCTTCCTCTTTTCATTATTTTCCCTACCCTTTACAGTTTCATATTTTTGATCCATCATCTTGTCTAGATAATGGCTCCTAAGAGATCAAAAGGGAAAAGGATTGTAGGAGATTCATATGACCAAAATCTTTTTCAATCTAAAGAAGTAGCACTTAGATTTCCAAATTTCGAAACAAGAACTATATATAAAGGTAAACACGTTGATCTAAATGAACTAGAAAACCTAGAACCCATTAGGTGGTTTGCACATTTAGATGCCTTACCTCTCCTACAAATCAATGAACCAATTTATCCTAGGTTAGTTAGGCTATTTTATGCAAACTTGTGTGTGGACAACGAAAGCCTAAATACTTACCTTTTAGGAACACAGATTAGAATCTTTGACAACACTATTTACGAATTAATTGGACTCACTGAAAAAGATAGGGGCTATTATTTTAGAGGTAAATAGGATGTAAATGTAATCGGAGCAACTTACTTCGAAGTCGTAGAAACTATTTTTGCAAATCCGAACCTCGGCATACTACCCAAGAGTTGCGAACACTTACTACCCTTTAACTCTAAAATTCTTCATCACATCATAACAAGCATCATATTTCCTAAACAATTTCATCTTGATGAAATAAGTCAAATAGAGATGAGCACAATGTATTGGATTATGACCGGTCAACATAACTGCTTTGGATACTCAATCCAGCAACACATGAAAGATATTATAGCTAAAGACGGTATGTTATCATATGGGGGGTTAATCACACGACTTATACTTGCCCATGACATTTGTATCCCACCTGATGAAGAGACAATTCAAAGTGATCGATATAACATCATCAACATAAATCTATTGAAATGACTTAGGTGCACTTTTAGTAACGGTATATGGGTGAGGCAACTTAGAAGGACTGATCCAATTCCCCCACCAGTAGAACACCCTGAAACACCAATTCTTAGGGGAAATGAATCTCCTCCTCCTAGTCCTTTTGGCGTAGCACCTTCAGCTCCTACTTCCTCCTCTGAAGAACTCATTTTGGCAGAATTGTATCAGATCAAATCACAACAAGATCAACTCAAAACACAGCAAGAGCAGATTCAAACTCAGTAATTTGAAATTTTGCAGGAACTACGACAAATGAATCAAAAAATAGATGTCCTGTATCAGCACTATGCATTTTCTCTTAAAGATTAATCGATGTATCTTTTATATTGACATGCGATCTTTGTCGTCTTCTTTCCTTGAATGATGTTGAACCTTCTTTTGCAATGTATTTTGAATGATGTTGAACCTTCTTTTGTGATGTATTTTGAATGAAAGATAAAGTTTTAATTCTGGATTAATTTTTTTTCTAACTAAATTCTATAGTAGTGTTGAATTCCTTTGCTTTAACAATCACAAATTATACACTTAAAGACGCTCTCCTTTTTGTTGATGACAAAGGGGGAGAAATATGGTAAATTGATAATTGCTATGCTATGATTGCCATATTTTCACTATGAAATGTTTGCATTATATCTTGCAATGATCACTATCATTCACGTTTGAAATATAAAACTTGAAAATTGTTGATGACAAAGGGGGAGAAATATGGTAAATTGATAATTGCTATGCTATGATTGCCATATTTTCAATATGAAATGTTTGCATTATATGTTGATATCTTGCTACCCAACCCCTCTGGAAGTGGATCAGATCAGAAGAAGCCATCCTGGTGACAGACAACCAAGAAGACAGGTCGTTCATCCGAGAAGAAAGCTACGACCAGCTTCAGAGAAGTCGGATGAGATACATCCACCTGGGTATTCTACAAGTACGAATACAAACCCTGCACCGACAAGAAGAAGGGACACTAGCTCTATTAGTGTTCCGAGACAATAGGTGGAGTGACGACAGATCCATCATTGCAACGATGGAAGTGGATCTGACCAGAGGTAGCCAACTGGTATACGTCATCCCTGATGCAATGATGATGATTGGCGACTTCTACCGCAACATTCAACTTTCGATCCTCACCCGAGGATATGACACATGGCGGAATGGTGAAGCAAACCTGCTAATCACCCGAGGAATGGTGGGGCGACTTTCAAATACCCCGAATGTCGCCTTTGCTCACGAAGTATCAGGGGTGGTGGACTATCTCACAAGCCATGGCGTAAGAGCGCTACCAGGAAGGAGATACTCCACAACAGAACTACAAGGAAGGGACTGGGTAGTTCGACCTACCCAGACCAATATTCCTATGCAGCCGTTGGAGGTACGAAGTCGAAACTTGCTAGATGGAAGGATTTCAATAAGTTTCGACAATTATAAAACTGCATCAGCCTCAAGCCACCTTCACTACAACACGAATGATGAGGAAACATTCAGTGAAGAGGAACAAATCAGGAGCCACACCCTAGCAGTCGTAATCCGACTCACTGACGAAGAATGAATTTCTATTTTCAGAATAATTGGAATTTTGAGGGGGAAGGGGAGATGCCATACCCCCAAAGATTTCAAAAGGAGATAGTAGCTGCCGGAATAGAAAAGGATTCCGACTCACTGACGAAGAAGAAGAAAACGAGGCAGAACAATTATGCAATAACTTGAATTTCTATTTTCAGAATAATTGGAATTTTGAGGGGGAAGGGGAGATGCCATACCCCCAAAGATTTCAAAAGGAGATAGTAGCTGCCGGAATAGAAAAGGAGTGGGAAATGGATTACCCGCAGCTGGCAAAATTATCTCAGCAGGTATATTCCTCATCAGCTGTATCAAACTACAGACCACTTGCAGACTCTACGATGGGACCCGTAAACTACCCACCAGCAGTCAACATTGAGTCAACAAGTCAAAGGCCAACCTTCGAAGGATATAGTAGACAAAATCAACCGAGGTTTAAGGCAAAGGACTTTTCGGAAGCTTGGAACCTTCCATCGGCGTTCCAACAGCAAGGGGCAATGTTTATAATCCCGTCGCAACTAGGAAGGTTCGACGAAGTATATATGAGATGTGAATCAATTACAAAAAACCTGGTCTCATTACAAGGATTCACGGACCCCCAATCAAAGATGGAATTCATCGAAAATCTCTTAGGGGAATCGGAAAAATTGGCTTGGATACAATGGCGAATGGCGTATCCAGATGAATACCAGCTACTGCTAGCAAACGCAGATGGAGCAGGAGGTACTCAAAATATCCTCTCTCAATTACGAACAATTTTTGTACTCGAAGATCCATTCCAAGGATCTACAGAAGCACAAGAGGAGGCATACAGAGACCTCGAAAGGCTATCATGCAATAATCTGAAAAATATCATTCAATTCCTGAATGATTACATGAGATTGGCCTCGAAAACAGGAAGGCTGTTCACAAGCCCGGAGTTATCTGAAAAACTATGGTAAAAAATGCCCGGAGAATTGGGCAAAAGGATAAAAGAAGCCTTTGAAACAAAATACAGAGGCAATACCATAGGTGTAATTCCAAGAGTATTATTCTCCTACAAGTACCTAGAAATAGAGTGTAAAGACGCTGCTTTCGAAAGAGCACTAGCATTAGTTGAAGACACCTCTCGAAGGACACCTAGCTTCGGGATCTAAGGAGGTACGGGACAAACCTAAAGCAGGACCCGAAGCATGTGATCTACCCAGCTGGAAGGAACTACTGCGCCGCCCCAACTGGAATGCACTACCTTTACTTAGGCGACAAGAAAAAGCTTTTTGGACTGAGCCTCGGGGAGCCATCCAATAAGCGTCCAATAAAGTACACAACAGCTGGAGGGCATTATGGCGCCGCCCCAGCTGGAAGGCACTACTTTTACTTAGCTTGCGAGAGAAGTCTAGAGCTAGGAGTCAACAATTATACTCAGGGGGTATAAAGAAGGAAAAGATAAGAATGCGATGGGGCCCAATAAAGAGCACCCGGTTCTTACAATCCCTCTATATAAACCCATAGGAAGCTCTTGTTAGAGCTCAGTCGAACACTGAAGTTCTACTTGAGTTAGTCCTAAGTTTTTCAAAGAAAGCTTGAGATGAACACTGAAGATTTGCTCGAGAAGCTTTGAAGTCCGATAGTCAGTCTCTGGTTCTCTGTAAGAAATCCAACCCCTCTTCAATTGTTAGTTCTTTTCTCTGGTTCTCTGTAAGAAACCCAACCCCTCTTCAATTGTTAGTTCTTTTCGTATTATTCACGCTTTCGCTGGTTAAACCATCATTTACATTTGAAATATAAAACTTGAAAATGGTTGTCAAGTCTTGACATCATTTTCAGAAAGATACATCATGATAGGAATCATGATGGGAGTATTGATAAGGTTTGACTTATCAATATGTCTCTTGAATTCAAAGGCTTTGAATTCAAGAATGACTTATCTCAAGTATGGCATATAGATAGTGGGAGTTAAGGTTAACTCCGTTATCAATTGATTGTCATCATCAAAAAGGGGGAGATTGTTGAATCTCGGATTTTGATGAAGTCAATTGTCATGTTTTATCTAATCCATATGTTGAGATAAGTATACAGGATTAACTACGAAAGCTTG
Organism: Musa balbisiana; assembly: GCA_004837865.1. Taxonomy (NCBI): domain Eukaryota; kingdom Viridiplantae; phylum Streptophyta; class Magnoliopsida; order Zingiberales; family Musaceae; genus Musa; species Musa balbisiana. The sequence continues at coordinate 171,165 of PYDT01000177.1, forward strand.
AAGACATAAAGCGAGTCTACCGGAATCAAGTTCGATGGGTGTTTAAGAGTCCGAAGATTCGTTGGAGATACTGCCGGAACCAATCGAGAAGAAATCAGGGACTTGTCGGAGTTTTCGGAAGTCCGCCGAAGAGATCATCGGAGGTTCGCAGAGATCACCGAGAAGGCTCGGCTACTCGTTGATTTCACCACAAGATCGAGAGCCAGCTGGGAGTCCATCGGAAGAAATCCAAGGGCGTATCGGAAGTCCGTCGGAAGATCGCCGGAACAAGACTTGAAGTTCACCGGTTAAAAACTTGCTTAGAATTATGTTTTTTAGTTACGTAGTTTGTATGTAATTAAGGTTAGGATTAAGAAATAATCCTATATCTTGATTAGGGGCCAACTGGGCCCAAATTGAAACCTGGTTTGGACCGGACTTAAAGCCCAACCAGTAACTAATAATGCTGGGCGGTGGCACCACCCAGCACCCGAGAGCCAGGCGGTGGCACCATCGGTCTGGGTGGTGGCACCGCCCAACACCCGAAGAGCTAGGCGGTGGCACCGCTGGACTGGGCAGTGGCACCGCCCAGTACACTGTTAGTGTCAAAACTGACAGGCGGTGGCACCGCCACTGACAGGCGGTGGCACCGCTAGCTTCGGGAATCGAAGAGAATTCAAATTTTGGAGCCCAAATTTGAATCCTCTTGAGGCCTATAAATACCCCTCAATTCTCAGCTGAGATTACAACTTTTTGAGAAGCAATAGGGTAAAAAAAGGGTCTTACAAAGCCTTAGCAAGTCTTACTTTCAAATTGCTTGAGTGTTCACCTCCCTTTCTTTCTTGCTGAAATTTTGTAAGAGTGTGAACCACTTGTAAAGGTTGTAAGAGGGGTGTTTGTCCTTCCCCTTCAAAGTGATTTGCTAGTGGAAGTTGGGGGCCTCATCGAAGAAGGCTTCGCAAGTGGATGTAGGTCATTTTGACCGAACCACTTTAAATCTGCGTGTTCCTTGAATGTGTGAGTTGTTATTTTTCTGCAATCATTATCTACATAGAAGCAAGTTTTTGTTCTTCACTTTACTCTAGTTACTATTGAACGAAATATCCTCGCATTTTACGGAATCAATTTCAAACCTACTAGTTTTAATCCGCTGCACTAATTCACGCCCCCCTCTTAGTGCCATTCCGATCCTAACAAGCAACTCTTTCTCTCCCTTTGTCATTGGCAAAAAGAAAGGAAGATTCAAGTCATGAATATCAAAATAATAATTTTATCATGAATATTTCATCATTGCGTGCATCATTATTGCATGCATAATACCAAATCATCATATATATTTTCAAAACATATAAACTCATCATTATATGCATGATTCCAAATCATCATTCATATCATTTCAATCATTGTTTCAATCATCACTATAACTTATCATGCACAAAATGTAAAATCATCTAACATAATACAAACATTTATTTTCAAAATATTTATCACTATTTTCATGTATGATAATAAAGTATTCATGATACCGAACATTAAGTCAACAATGATTCATTTTATCAAATCTCTTCTTTTTATAAATAACAAAAATTGTAGGTATACAAAGAAGAGATTGTGATTAAAAACAATCTCAAGTAGTAAATCCAAGAAGTCAAGATCATAATTAGAATACAAACTCATTCAAATTCATCAAAATCTCAACATTACTTTCAAGAGATTCAAAATGGTATACATAGATTTATCATAAAGCAAATTAATTTTCAATCATCACATAAGTCATTTAAAGAATTTTTGAAATATAGGAGAATGATTAATTTAAGCATGCAATGTTTCAATCAAATTCAAGTCATGAATACCAATACTTTCATATTGTGAGTATCAATTCATGAATACCAAAAGATATTATTTGTGATTCCAATTTTGCAAGATCAAGATTATGATTTAGATAAAACTCATTCAAATCAAATCGTTAACTTGAAACTCATAATCAAGTCATCAAAATCAATTTTGAGATTCACAAAATATCATGAAATCATTAATCTCGATCAGATGGGAAAAGTATTTTTTAAGTGATTCTTTTTTATCTAAACATACCTTAATATTTATACGCCAAATCAAGATAAGCATGAAAGTTCAAGACGTAAAGGCAAAATCTTATAAGACAACTCATCAAGCAAGATTTTAAACATCTATTCTCAAGCCATATAAAGAGTAAGTCAAGGATTCAATTATCTCATGTCATGAATTCCAACAGGCATCTTAAATTATCAACATCACATTAAAAAGATATTTCAAAAAAGATATATCGATAAGTGATTCATTTGTATCATTTCATTCATTCGGAAGATTATACTCTTTGGTAAATAAATCTAGGAGAACAAAATAAATTAAGGGAGATATAACATGATTGAAGCATTGAACATGATTCATATTTAAATGTGTCTCATGTCATAAGTATGAATCAAGCATTTGTGAAATTCGAAATCATCCTCAAAGTCACATTCAATAAATTCATACATGACAAGCATAGATTTATTGAAAAGTCGATAAGATAGAGGATCACATTTCATTTTTATAAATTTCTATTCTTGTGATTTGCTTCTTATAAGCATGCCTTTACCTTTAATAAAACAAGTGTCAACATTTAAGATAGAAAGGTAATTTCGTAAAACAAATCATCAAGCATGATTCCATGATAACATCCCTTTAATATCTTGATATTCATCATCAAGTATGATTTCAAAAAGTATGTTCAAGAGAAATCATTAAGACCAAATGCATGATACACTCATTTATTTTCAAAATATTCATCATGTTTATTTTCATGAGATTCATAAGATTGGTAAAATAAATTCATTAATCTTAATAGGATAGAAAATTTATTTCCATTTCATACAATTGATTTCATGTGAGGGTATTCAAATCTTTTGTGAAAACATGTATCATCATTTAAAATCGAAACATAAGTTTCGTCATGAAGCCGTCAAGGCCAAACATATCATGATATCACATCTATCATCAAAAGACTATCAAGAAATTCATATATAGATGTACATGCACTATGTCATCTTAATATGTCATGAGAATGTCATCTTAATTCATCATAAAAACGATTAGACCAAAAACATATTAATCTAAAATGAGAGTTTCAAATCAACATTTACTTCAAAAACTCATGCATGACATAAAATCATCAAGATACACATGCATGGATTAATCCTAAGCATTATCACATATCATATAATTATCATCCCTAATGTTGTATACATCATTCAACATTTCAAAACATAACATGCATGAAACCTTACTAATATACTTTTCATGATCAAATTTTTTAATTTTTCAAAGAAGCTAACAAGAAAAACATGATATAATTTTTGAAAAATAATTTTTTTATTTCCTATTCCTACTATCTAAATTAAGCACTCATGAAAAACTTCAAGTAATTTCAAAATAATTCCAGAGAGTCGAGTTACTTACCTTGTAGTCGAAGCCCATCAAAGCCCAATTCGCCGTTTCACCTTTGGAAGTTCTTGATTCATCCTTGATTGCCTTCCTCTTCTTTGGCCTCTTCCTCCGTTCAAGTTCATTGTTTATTTTAGATTTTTGTTTAATGAACTTATTAAGATTTAGTGTTCGAAGTTCAAGTTCATCATTGTCCTCATCACTTGAGTCATCGCTCAAGTGGTATTCATTTGTCCGGAGTTCCAAATCCTTCCTATTCTTTGGAAGGTGGTTCAAGTGCTCATCAGGTTCAAAATGTTCTAAAAGTGTCATTTCATAGGTCATTAATGACCCGATTAATTCTTCTAATGGAAAATCATTTAAATTTTTTATCTCTTGTATTGCGGTTATTTTAGGATCCCACCTTTTTGGAAGGGATCTTAAGATCTTACTTACGAGATCAAAATTCAAAAAAGATTTACCAAGAACTCTTAGATTATTGATGACATCCGTGAAACGGGTGTACATGTCGCCAATAGTCTCGCTTGGTTGCATTCGAAAAAGCTCAAAATCATGCAATAAAATGTTAACTTTCGAGTCTTTGACTCTACTAGTTCCCTCGTGCATGATTTCAAGTGTTTGCCAAATATCAAAAGCTGTTTGTTAGAACCCTTTCAGATTCTAAGCTTGGGGTTAATCTCTTTAGGGGATCGGCCTCTTGGAACTCTATAGGGGTTCCTTCCTCCAAGTTGCTGCTCAAAGGCTGCAGAAAAGATTCATCTATTGCTTTTTCAAAAGAGGATGAATACATGACTATTTATAGGGTTTGTAAACCCTAACTCCTAATAGGACTCCTACTCAAGACTCTTACTCAATTAAGACTTCTACTCAAGACTCCTAATAGGACTCCTACTCAAGACTTCTATTCCTTTACAACTCCTAATTCTTCTTTAAGAAATAACCTCCAAACCCTAGCCGACCTCTTCACCTCTTTAATAAGGGTCGGCTTAGGTAGGTTTTACATGAATGCCCCAATCAATTAGGACTCTCCTAGCTAGAGTCGTAACAGACCCGCCTCCTTCAAAACCAGCACTTGTATAACACATTTTTGAGTGATGCAGGTCTACTCGATCAGGATTAGCTAGTTTACAGCAGGAGGAACTGACGTTTGCGCCGGAGGAGATCACGTTTAGGAATATTGGCTAGAATTGCTTCGAACGGTCGTGGCATCGATCCAAGGGAGCGGATTGCACCAAGGATATCGGTGGTTGCGGAGGTCAACCGCTGATTGGGCCAACCCACAAGAGTGGACGCTGCCTGAAGAATCGCACAAAGCGCCAACCAATGACTTGCCGGCACATAATTTCCGTTCGCGTTGTACTAATTGTCTAGATCGAGTAGAGTTTTGGCTTGTGATGCAGGATGAACTCGATAACTATGAAACATAAA
>PYDT01000429.1:2500-31988 GCA_004837865.1 Musa balbisiana
CCCCGAGCCAAGTGGAGTATGGCATGAAAGAGTCAGCATGCTTCTTCTTTCGTTTCCCCTGGCTCACGCTTTGGCCATCCTGGACTTGAACCATAGACCTCGCCCGTGAAGTAAAATCAATCGCACCTCCGATTCCAACCAATTGAGAGAGAATCATGATTCTTTTTCGGAGCGATTCTCCTTCCGACGCAGCATACAACTCTCCGTTGTACTGCGCTCTGTTCAAGTGTGCATGTTCCCCCTTCTCTCCCTTACCATGAAAAGTCCTTGTGAATAACTCCGCTGGGGCATAAAAAGAAGGCGTTAAGAGACCCTCCCCGGCCCAACCCTAGACCGCTAAGATCCTTTTTCAAACCTGCTCCCTTCGAGTCGCAAGAGATAGGTTATAAATAGACACATTCCCATTGCACTGATCGGGTGGCGCTCGTAGTGACTGAGGGGGTCGAAGACCCGAAGTGAGTTATTTATCCCAAGCATTCTTCTTTATGCTAGATCCAATTCTCCCTGGTCCCTGCGGAAGGAAAGAATTCACGTTCTTCCTTTCGGAAGGGAGGATTAGGGAATCCTATTGATTTTGCGCTTTCTCCAGAACCTCAGAAAAGCATGAAAAAAAGGCTCGAATGGTACTATCCCTCCGTCACCCCAGAAGAAGGGGCGATCTCGGTATTCTTGGTCGTGAAGATGCGTTGTTTATGTGGCCCATTTTCCCCCCCGTTGTTAGGTGCTCCATTTTCCCATTGAGGCCGAACACCTAACTGTGCTCGAGAGATAGCTCGCATCCACTGATAAGGGAGGTCTGGATTCTCGAGAAGAGAGGAGCCGTGGTGGTCCCCCCCCTGGCCGCCCTGATCCCCAGTGAATAGAAAGTTAGATCTCATTGGATCTCACCTGAATCGCCCCATTATCCTCCTGATGAGAAGTTTGGTTTCAAACTCCGTTCGAACAGGAGGATACGCCATGCTAATTTGCCTTGGTGATCCCCATCTCCGGGTCAGCAGGCGCTGATGAGCACATTGACACCCATGTGGCTGAGATCCCTCACAGCCCAGCACAACGACGCAATTAATCAGGGGCGCGCTCTACCTCTTGACTAATAGCCCGTCGTGTGGCCTCCCAGTGGAGGCCTGCTATGGCCAAAGCGGCGAAAAACCCCTCCCCTCTTCCTTTTACGTCCCCCCCCTGTCCGCCACACGGGAGGACATGGGACGTAAAAGGGGATCCTATCACTAACTTGTTGACCTAGGATATAAGCTCATGAGCTTGGTCTTACTTCAACCGTCGAGAACCGAAAGAAGACTTCCATCATCCGCTTAGCTCAGACGTAGCTCGCTCTTTTTGGGTGTGAAGCAGTGTCAAACCAAATACCCACAAGCATAAGCATTAGGCGCTCCCTGAACAGGAGGTGATCCAGCCGCATCCTTCCAGTACGTCTACTTGTTACGACTTCACATCAGTCACTAAGCCCCGCCTTCCGGCATCCCCCTCCTTGCGGTTAAGGTACGACTTATTCGGGCATGGCCAGCTCCCATAGTGTGACGGGCGGTGTGTACAGGCCCGGAACGAATTCAATCACCGCCGTTTGGCTGACCGGCGATTACTAGCGATTTTCCGCGGCTTCATGCAGGCGAGTTGCAGCCTGCATCCGAACTGAGGCCGGGTTTTTGGGTTAGCTCACCCTCGCGGGGATCGCGAAAACCCTTTGTCCCGCCATTTGTAGCACGTGTGTCGCCCAGGCATAAGGGGCATGATGACTTGACGTCCATCCCCACCTCCTCCGGCTTATCACGTCAGTCTGTTCAGGTTCCAACTCAATGGTGGCAACTAACACACGAGGGTTGCGCTCGGTGCGGACTTAAACCCAACCCCTACGGCACGAGCTTGACGACAGCCATGCCCACCTGTGTCCGCGTGCCCGAAGGCACCCCCTCTCTTTCAGAGGATTCACTGCAGTCATCCCTGGTACGTTTCTTCGCTTTTGCATCGAAATTAAACCACATGCTCCCCGCTTGTGCTGGCCCCCGTCCATTCCGTTGAGTTTCATTCTGCGAATGTCTCCCCATGCGGATACGTAACGCTTTAGCTACAGCACTGCACGGTTCTATACCGCTAACAGCGCCTAGTATCCATCGTTTACGGCTAGGCTACTGTGGTATCTAATCCCATTTCTCCCTAGCTTTCGTTCTCTCAGTGTCAGGTCGGCCCCAGCAGAGTGCGTTCCTCCGTTTGGTGTGTCTTTCCGATCCTCTACCTCATTTCACCGCTCCAAACCGGAAATTCCCTCTGCCCCCTACCGTACCCCGCTTGGTGTAGTTTCCACCGCCGTCAGGCTTGAGCCCTGGCTTTGACGGCGGACTTGAAAAGCCACCTCAGACGCTTTTACGCCCCTCATTATTCGTATAACGCTTGCATCCCTTTCCTTAGATCCAATCTCCTGGTCCCTGCGGAAAGGAAAAAGAATTTCACGTTCTTCCTTTCGGGAAGGAGGATTAGGAATCCTATTTGTATTGCTGCTTTCTCCAAACCTCCGGGAAAAGCATGAACAAAGCTCGAAATGGTAGAGCCTCCGTCAACCCCAGAATGAAGGGGCGATCTCGTAGTTCTTGGCTTGAGATGGCTTGGTTAGGTGCTCCATTTTCCCGTTGTTATGTGCTCCATTTCCCTTGAGGCCGACTAACCGGTTGCTCGAGAGATGCTGTCCCATACACTGATAAGGGACATATGGATCTCGAGAAGAGATTAGCCGAGGGTGGGTCCCCCCGGACCGCACTCGTATCCCACGAGTGAATAAAAGTTAGATCTACAGTGGATCTCACCTAATCGTCCCCATCTATCCTCCTGAGATAAGTTTTGGTTGCAAACTCCGATTCGCACAGAGAGTACGCCATGCTAATGTGCCTTGGATGATCCACATCTCCGGGTCAAAAGGCGCTGATGAGCACATTGACATCTCCATGTGCTGAAGATCCCTCACAGCCCAGGCACCACTACGCAAATACAGGGCGCTGCTCTACCACTGACTATAGGCCCGTCGTGGGGCCTCCCAGTGGAGGCCTGCTAGCAAAAGCGAGAAAAACCCCCAATCCCCCCCCCCCCTGCTCTTTCCTTTTTACGTGTCCCCATGCTGTCGCACCGGGATTGAGCATGGGGACGTAAAAAGGGGATCCATCAAATAACTTTTCCGACCTATGCTATAATCTCATGAGCTTGGTCTTACTTCACCGTCGAGAAACCGAAAGAAGCCTTCCAATCCAGCTTACGCTCAGAAGACGTAGCTCGCTTCTTTTTGGGTGTGAAGCATGTCACACCCAAAATCCCCACAACAATCATAGCATTCCGCTCCCTGCAAATGGAAAGTGATCCAGCCGCACCTTCCAGTACTCTACTTGTTACACTTCCTCCAGTTCAACTAGCCCCGCCTGCGGCATCCCCCTCCGTGCGGTTAAGGTAACGACTCGGCATGGCAGCTCCCATAATTGTGACGGCGTGTGTACAAGGCCCGGGAACGAATTCACCGGCCGTATGCTGACCCGCTATTACTAGCGATGCCGGTTTCATCATGCGAGTTGCAGCCTGCAATCCGAACTGCGTACGGGTTTTTGGGGTTAGATCTCCCCCTCCGCTGGATCGCGACCCTTTGTCCCGGCCATTGTAGCACTTGGTCTCCCAGGGCATAGGGGGCATGAGACTGACTCATCTCCCACCTGCCTCCGGCCTTATCACCGGCAGTCCTGTTCAGGGTTCAAACTCAATGGTGGCACTAAACACAGGTTTCGCTCGTTGCGGGCTTAACCCCGAGACACCTTAAGGCACGAGCTTACACACCATGCACCACCTGTGTCCGCGTTCCCCGAAGGCACGCCCTTCTCTTTCAGAGGATCCGGCATGTCAATCCCTGGTAAGTTCTTCTCTTTGCATCGAATTACACCACATTCGCCCCGCTTGTGCGGGCCCCCGCAATTCCTTTGAGTTTCATTCTTGCGAACTCTCCCCAGGCGGATACTTAACGCGTTAGCCTTTACAGCACTTCACGGGTCTTATAACGCACAGCCGCCCTAGTATCCATCGTTTACGGCCTGACTACGGGTTATCTAATCCCGTTCTGTGCTCCCCTACTTTTCCGTCTCTCAGTGTCAGTGTCGGCTACACAGCAAGTGCTTTCCGTCCGCCGTTGGGTTTTCTTTCCGATCTCTACCATTTCACCGCGCCACCAAATTCCCCCTGCCCCTACCGTACTCCCAGCTTGGTATTTTCCACGCCTTCCAGGGTTGAGTCCCTGATTTGACGGCGGCCTTTGAAAAGCCACCTACACCTTTTACGCCCAATCATTCCGGGATAACGCTTGCATCCTCTGTCTTCCCGTCGCTGCTGCACCGAGTTAGCCGATCGTATTCCTCATACCGTCATGTTTCGGTCTCCGAAAAAGATTCCCGACCCGTGGCCTGCATCTCCTCCACGCGCAATTGCGCCGTCAGGCTTTCGCCCATTGCGGAAAATTCCCCACTCTGCCTCCCGTAGGAGTCTGGCCGTGTCTCATCCCAGTGTGGCTGATCTCCTCTCGACTCCACTACCTGAATCATCTGCCTTGTAAGCTATTACCTCACCAACTATCTAATCAGACGCAAGCCCCTCCTCGGGCGATTCCCCCTTTTGCTCCTCAGCCCGCCGGGTTATTAGCAACCGTTTCCAGTTGTTGTTTCCCCTCCCCAGGGCAGTTCTTACGCGTTCCTCACCCCGTCCGCCCCTGGACACACCACTTCCTCCGACTTGCATGTGTTAAGCCTGCGCCGCGGTCAGCCTTAAGCCGGATCCGAATCTCCAGAATTCATAGTTGCATTACTTATAGCTTCCTTGTTTCTAGACAAGCGGTTCGGAATTCCTCTTTTCATTCTAAGGCAAACTTGTAATCCATGCCTTCCTATTACCTGGAGTTTCGCTCCCAGCATAAGTCTCCCTACCCTATCACGCTCCATCCACAAGCCTCTTATCCATTCTCGTTCGATCACGGCGGGGGAGCCAGTCAAAATAGAAAGACTTACATTGGTTTAGGGATAATCAGCGCGAACTGATGATCCACCACGTCAAAGGTGACACCTAACGCGAGTTATATCCCTCCCGGTCCCAGCTGAGAAATAGAACTAACTAATCCTAGGCAAAGGGTCGAGAAAACTCACGCCACATATTCCTGAACCACTTTGGAGCCGGGCCTTCTTTTTCGCACTATTATGATAGTAAAATAATGGTAGGGATAGTAAAATATGGAAAAATTTGATTCACTTGTCAACTGCGCCTATCGGAAATAGGAATTGACTACGGATTCGATCCATAGCACATTTTCATAAAATCCGTAAGTTCCCGTAGCTAAATCGATCAAGCAGTTTTACTGAAGAAGATTTTGTTCAGCTGTTCTATTCGAATACTGGTAGAGAGAACCCGACTGCGTAAAATGGTTAAAAAAAGAGTGAAGCAGAACCAATTCAAGATTTTATAGATCAACCTCTTCTTTTCCCAAAGATCTTACAATTTCCGACGGAACTGGAGCTACATTCTTTCAATTTCCTTCAAGAGTCATGTGTTTCCCACACCCTTTGTTGAGACCTCGAAAAAATAAAATGGACAAATTCCTTTCTTAGGAATACCGTACAAAAAAGGATACGTGGTAACCCCGTACCATTAATACTTCTTTTCATTTATTAATTTCATAGTTATAGAAATATTAATTTCTAGTTATAGATAAAAAATATTAATCATAGTAATAAAATACAGGTCCTAACCGAGACAGAATTTGTAACTTCCTATCCTCCTTTGCCCTCAGGCAAAGATTTACCTCGTGGAAAGACTGATTCATTCGGGATCGACATTAGGGTCCAACCCAGTGCATTGCCATCTCCATGTTGTATATTTGAAGCAGTCCCTCCGTGCTTCTCTCACGGTACACCCTGGCGTTCCCGCGTGGAGCCCCCTTTCTCCTCGTCCACAGAGACAAATGAGGCTGGTGCCAACAGTTCATCACGGCATAATGACCACCTAACCGGTCACTAACTAATACTAATATAATCGGCCGGAACCGGACAATAACTAATTACTAATATCATATCTAATAGAAAACAACTGTCTTTTGTCTGTATACTTTCCCCGTTCCATTGCTACCGCGGGCCTTCCGCCATCGTCGGATCGATAGTGGATATCCCTTCACACACATAGGTCATCGAAAGATCTCGGACGACTCACTAAAGCACGAACGCCAGGTCTTTCAAGAAAATTAATTCTCCTATTTGAAGAGTCATAACCGCATGGATAACGCCACGAACCCGTCATTTTGGATCCATTCGGGATTTTCCTTGGGGGATTATCGGGAATGAATTGGAAGTAATAATCTCGATTCATACAGAAAAGGTCTCTATTGATCAAAGCTGGGGGTAGGGATAGTAGGAAGAGGAAAAACCGTAAGATTCACATAGTACTGTTTTTGTTTTTGAATCGAAAAATAAATTCTGATTTATTTCGTACCCTTCGCTCGATGAGAAAATGGTCAATTTCTACATGATCAACAACCATGGAACTTACGGAATGATTGAAGGGAATAAAATAAAAAGAGGACGAAAATCGAAATGAAATAAAGAAAGCAAAAAAAAAATAAGTATATATTTCAAAATAATAGAAGATAGAAGAGCCCAGATTCCAATGAAAAATTCCAACTGAAAAGGCTCTTTCTGATTCTCGAAAAATAAGGGGCAAAGGGATTGATCGAGAAAGATTTTCTTGTTCTTATTAATAAGATCGTGTTTGATCCGCATATGTTTGGTAAAAAGAAATACTCTCCCCTTTGATCATAAATGGAAAGTGTTCATGGGAACATGAAAAACTGACTGAATTGGTCTTAGTGTACTCTTCGGGACGGGAGTGGATAGGGAGATATTCTCGACGAAGAAAGGATCAATTACTTCGAAAGAATGAACGAGAGCCGTTGAGGTGACAATCTCATGACGGTTCTGTAGAGTACAGTAGAGTGACTTATCTGTCAACTTTTCGCACTACACCCCCAAAACAAACTCTGTCGCTTACGTCGTTGCCAGAGAACGATTACCTCTGGATTTGAAATCACTGCTTATTACCTGGTATTTCCATATTTACAAGACCCTTCTGTAGTTTAGTACTAGGAGAATGGTTAAGGAATTACCCGGTGGGAGATATCCATTGTTCGAGGAACCCGAGATGCTGTCGAGTAATATCGTCGCCAAGGGCGTTCTAGTGCGTTGTAGATTCTTATCCCAGACTTGTAGAAGTTGATGAGGCCATGTGAATCGCTAGAAACATGTACGTTTATGGCTAACCCAATAAACTAACGAAAGTTTCGTATAGGGGACTGGAGCAGGCTACCATGACAAAAGATCTTCTTTCTAAGAATTCGATCGGAACTATTGTATTCCAAGGTCCAATATTGACATCATTTCAAGGTTTCCCCTTACTTTGTCGTGTCAACAAACAATTCGAATACCTCGCCTTTTTTAGAACAGGTCCGAGTCAAATAGCAATGGCTTCGAAGCACTTCTTGTTTACCTACACATTCGGAACCTAATGACTCGACCGTATGGTATAAATACAGATTTTCCAATCCTATAGCAAGAAAGGAGGGAAACGGATACTCAATTTTAAAGTGAGTAAACAGAATTCCATACCGATCTCATAGATACATAGATTCGTGAAAGCCGTATTCGATGAAATTCGTATTTACGGCTTGGAGGAGATCTTTCCATATCTTTTCGAGATCCACCCACAATAGGGGTCAAAAAGCCAAATAAAAGTATTCGTTTTAGCCCTTATAAAAAGAAAACTGATTCTTGAACCCTTCACGCCCATGTCAGATCGAGTACGCAGAAAAAAACTGGCAAAATCCGATCCAATTTATAATCGTAATCGATTAGTAACATGTTGGTTACGTATTCCTGAACACGGAAAAAAATCATTGGCTTTATCAAATTATCTATCGAGCCATGAAAAGAATTCAACAAAAGACATAAACAAATCCACTATCCCTGTTTTTACGTAAGCAATACGTGGAGTAACGTCCTATATAGCGTAAAAGCACGACGTGTAGGCGGATCGACCCATCAGTTCCTATGAAATAGTATCTACACAAGAAAAGCACTTGCCATTCGTTGGTTAGAGGGGCATCCCTAAACTCCCGGGTCGTAAATATGCTTTCAAAGTAAGTCCGAATTAGTAGATGCTGCCAAAGGAGTGGCGATGCCATACTCCAAAACAAAAGGAAGAGACTCATAGGACTGTCAGAGGCAATAAGAGCTTTTGCACATTTTCGTTAATCCATGCACAGGATTATATAGACACAGGATCCTCCTCCTCGATCGGAAAGAATCAAAAAAAGAAATCGGAACGATATCTTCTCGAAAACAAACCAAAAGAAAAGAAAGTTGAAAAACAAAATCATGACACTAAGCCCTCTAGGGCTTTCTTAAGAATAAGACAGATGAATCTATGTAATCCGGAATAAGTTTTGTCCTTTCTGGGATTTTCCGTAAATATCCATTCCAAAAATAAAATTTCGAACATGGACTGTGCGGAGATTGGATGCAGTTTACAAATTCATTGACTGGCATGTACGATGAAAAACGTCATTCTCGATTCTACGAGAATTTTTATGACATGCTTTTCATTTGCTCTCTTCCCTGGAAGTTTCATTTTCCCCAAATGTACCTAATTTTTGCCTATTCTTCTCCTAGGATCGATTCAACCTCGGACAAAAGGATAACCGTGGTTCTATTTCTCTCTGCAACAAGTGTAGTAATAACATAACGGCCCTATTGTTCCGATGGAATAAAATCCTATAATTAGCTTTTCGGGAATGTCCAAACGCACATTTCCACGACACTTTCAATGTCTTATTTTACTATGTTCACCTCTATGTATTCCTCTATCCGTAGAGTACCTTGAATTTACACAATGGATATACACAGAGTTTCTGTGAGTCGTATTAAACAGCTACTCAGGTAAGGTTTGTATTGTGCTAACGTTGTAATCTATCTTTTGTAGCTCCAAATGTTTTCAGTTTTGTTCCTACCTATTATCTGATACCAGAGAGATGTATGGGTCTAGAGGCCTACTCTAAATAATTTACTCCGGGTGGCAATCTCTTCTCTTCTGTTCATGTTCTCTTGGCTATATGGGTCATCTGGGGGGATCGAGCTTCAAGAAATATGACTGGTCTTATCAATACACAAATGTATAACTCCCCAAATTCAATTGCGCTATAGCCATCACTTAGTAATTTGTTCAGCTTGTCCCAGCCGCCCCTTTTCATCATGACACCTGACGTATCGAATGATGCGGTTCGTTCGACAAATCCTACCTCTATCTCTATCTCTTAGATGTTTTGGATTTTTCAAAACTCCATAGACATGCAGAAGAGAAAGGCTATCCCCACTGCTGACCAGACATAACTTTTACCAAATTTATTGTATCTTTTTGTTCAAATGAACCATTAAATCGAAGCAGGTCCGAACACGAAATCTCTTATGATAAACGATCCATTGGCAAGTTTCGTTATGACGGTATGTTTCCTACAAAGGATCGGCCTAATGACGTACACTGCTTGATATCGATGGAGATGCTACCTAGTTGGTTCCCTCCTCAGAACTACGAGTGTAATAGGTCATCCGTTTTGACCAAAGGATCACCCTAAGATGATATCGCATGCTATTGAGAACGAATCAAAATCAGATGGTGCTATTTCTCATCTTTCTGCTTGCTCCTACGGACCAAGGTCGAAAAGGATTGAAACAGGTCGTCATTCACAACCCTGAGAAGGAGTTCCTGCGAAAGGTTTAAGGATTAGTAATCCTTTTTAAAATCGAATGGATTCGGTCTTATACATACGCGAGGAAGGTTAATCAAAAAGGCAAGAAGATGAGTTCTTCTTTCTTTTATCACTTAGGAGGCCTGCGAGATGAAGTCCTCATGACCGGTTTGATGAGAGAAATTAATGAGGAATCCTCTTTTTCGACCGGACTTCTCCCACTCCCTCGTTGCTTTTTCTTTTCTGGTTAACTTCGAAAGTAGCTGCTTCAGCTTCAGCCCACGTCTAATTTTCGATAGGCCTTTATTTATTCTCACAAACGATGGCATCCTTCTCTGTAATCCTAGCTATTCTTAGCATGAATATTGGGGAATCTCATTGCTATTACTCAAACACGCTGAACGTAATGCTTGCCTATTCCGCCTCGGTAATCTTCTATGTCATTATGGAATAATTGTTGGAGACTCACATGGATGGCTATTCAAGCATGTAACTATATGCTGTTCTATCTTCCTGATCTAGAACTTTTGCTTGCTTGTATTATTTGGTCTAACGTACCGGAACTGATAACATTCTAGATATGCAGCTTATACCGAAGATCCTTTTTTAGGCTCCTCTCTCAGCCCTATTTCCTCTTATCCCTATTAGGTCTTCCTCCACTACAGGGTTTTTCGGAAAACCCTCTATTCTGGTGTGGAGGGCAGCAGCTATATTTCTGTTTCAAGTAGGACTCCTTACGAGCGTTGTTCGATCTACTATTATCTAAAAATAATCAGTTATTATGACTGACGAAATCAGAAATACCCGCTTAACGTGCGAATAAGAAGTCTCCTTTAAATCAACAATTCCAATCGAATTGATTATTACTGTTATTTGTTATAGCTCTACTATACCAGAATAGCATGACCCAAGTCTTGCAATTGCTCATGTACCCTCTTTTAGCTTCTCTCGTCCCGATTTCGTTATAGTTCAAGATCCCTCTTACTAACTGGAATAAAAGATTAGTATATCTGTTCGCCCACCCAAATGGGAATGGGCTGGGGTATGAACTTAATAATCATGGAATCCGACTCGATATCAGATGGGATAAGTTTCTTCCATACCGGACCATACCCGGAAGAGGTTATGTCCATTCTTAATTATGCGGATGGGTCATCGATCGTCTGAAATAGATCTATGTTTAATATTGATCGCTACGTCGTTACATTCTAGTTAGGATTAGGAATAGGCTTATCGGACCTGCTTTTGACAATCTATCGTAATTTGGTCCATATTCACTCTTTTTTGGCTTCTATTGAATCGGGGAGAAATAGGTTTGATTGTACTCTTTTTGATATAATATAAGGTTCTCCGATACTTCAATCGAAGCAATTTTGATGTCTGCCCCCGGGCCTATATGACATGACCGATCGATAGAAATACTCCAACACTCCAACCTTTTCATAGATCCCATATTCACATTATATAATATTCATATTCATGGATACGATTCACTTCAAGATGCCTTGATGTGAAATGGTAGACACGCAGACTCAAAATCTCGTGGCTAAAGAGCGTGGAGGTTTGAGTCCTCCTTCACGGCATAATATTGAGAATGCGCATTGAATGAGCATTCATCACAGATTCGGATCTAATCAATATTGATATACCGAGTATCTTATCTGTTGTACGAATGATTCCGGCAATCCCACGATCCGAGTCCGAGCTGTTGGAATTGGAATATGTTCGGCAGGGGAGCACTACATCTTGGCGATCTTCTCTATCCTAATGAATGAGGAGTCCGTTTGGAAATCGTCCGCCCCGCACCCACCCCCAAGAAAAGGGTAGAAGATTATATGATTCAAGAGGATACACAAGGTAGATTGATAAAACCATCTGGTAAATACCCACCATACCCATAACCCGCAATAGTACATTATATAGTCCCGTTTTAGGGATTGGCGACTTACCCATTCAGTGACTTTGGCACTGGAACGTTCCAACCTTGATCGGTCGGTTGAATTAGAGAAAGACAAACGTCTGTTGGAGACAGACTCTGTTGGCATTCCGGCCTGCCTTCTCCTTTCAGGGGCCTATCCGAAAAGAGAATCCCTACCTCTGTCGTGAATACTGAATAGGACGACCCGGCCCCGTGATATCTTTGCTTTTTTCGAACAAAACCAATTAGAATTTAGGATCGTCAACCGAATATGTATTATCCATATGGGATCTCCAATTGAGAAGATCCATCACCTGATAGAAGAGAAAGGTCATCTATTTTCTTAGTTATTATTTAACCCAATGATTCGTTATTTGAGCAGATAGCAACAATCATTTCATCGTACATGCGTATTTTTTATTTCCGATGGATTTTTACATGTTCATTAATTGAAATTGTTTATGTAGTTAGTAAGACTCTGGTTGTTCAGCCGTTCAGAATTCTTTTTAGGCAGTTCATATATCAGACATAGTGTTTTGATCTCAGATTTCCAATTCTCCATGTTCAGCAGTACATCTGTTCCTGGAGCTAAGGTCAAATTATGAATAAAAAAAATGGTTTCCACACTCTACCACCCGGCCACTCCTGTTCCCTTATCCCTTTTTCCCCAAACCCCCCCCTTCATGGTCCACATATTTTTACGGCTAAGGAAGGGAAACTCTTTCTCCTGTTACATGAATAAAATGTTTCATGTCAACCGGAGAAAGCCAGCCCTTTCTCAACATTGTCTCTGTTATTTGGATCCAAATCGTTCCGTTAGAATAGAACAGATTTGATAAATACGGGAACTCTCGATAGAGTATGAAAGGAAAGATCCATTAGATATGACTATTGCTTCTAAGCCTCTCTGCTGTAATCAACAATTCGAAGTACCTTTCTTGCGTATTCTTGATTAATCCAGCAGTTATACATAATTAGAAGGTTTGTTGGGAATAATAAGCACTTTGACATCTCTTCATCTGCAAAGAATTCTCGACGTGAAAACACAGAGACAAAGGGCTGCTCCTTTGAATAGGAAAAAGAATGGAATCCGCAGGTCCCCAAATTAATTGGCTTACTCGAACACAGCCTTGTTCTTTGGAAATCTAGCTCGTGTCTTGACTGCATGGTTCACTCTGCAAGAACTCCGAATCATTCTCTTGAAGCTCATCTCTTCATGATAAAGGTCCGCTTGCCCCGAGCCCGATAGAGAAATTGGCTTTTCAATCCAATCACCTAGTTTGCCACAAGGGCGCCATGATTCGAGGAAGCCCAAACTATGTGATTGATAAATCCATCCTTTATCTGTTGCAGGTCGAACGACCTCTTCTCTTCTTCAAACTCCGATTCGTATTTTTCCTATAGAAATCTCTGTCCAACGATCGAACAAGACTGTTTTGCATCAATATCTCACTGTTCGTACCGAGAATTAATGTCACTCGAGGATTATCAACTGCTGCAATCTTTTTTCTGTCCCGTGAGGGGCCCACCAGAGCGCCTTCTAACTTCTAATAGGCCATTAACTAGATTCAAATCATTCTCAACGAATCTATAGACTGATCCGATTTTTTTCATCAGGTCGGTGAAGACCAAGATCTTGAGGCGTAACCGATCCTTCAGAACACTCAAAAGAAAATAGTATCGTAATTTTCTTCAGCTCGTTCCAAGTTCCATACCAGTTGTACACATAAAATCCCCGGCTGATCTCTTCTTCATATAACTAGAGAAGGATCTATGGGGCAATACTTAGAAGTAATTTTTGTGCAACAGCCTTCCATCTTATAAAAAGGCGCCCATGAAATCCTGAAAACCGATCTTACCTGGGATCGCAATCCCAGTTTGTCTAGAGATCCTAATCTAATTGTATTATTCTATAATTGATTTCTTCTGTGTAATACAATTTGATGGCCCATGATAAGTGCGAACAGATCGCTACATTGAACCCATGGTTTTTATGGCCCCCAATCCGTTATAGGAACATTTGCTTTTCCAAGTGAATCCCCCTTATGAAAGAATGAAAAAGTGCTTTCGTTGTTGCGGAATAAAATCCTTCGTATCTTAATGCAGTATTTAATTTATTCGGAGCTATTAGAGCGGGATCCACTTTTTGGGGAATATGAGCCGAAGCATAAAAGAATATTGCTAGTGGAACTCTTTCACATCTCTGGAGAGATAGTGTCTCTAATCTACCGCGGGAAAGTAATTAGACTCATTATAGCCGATCAAAATGACTTTTGGAATCTATTATGCAAGGAGACATGCTTTTTGCTATTCTAATTGAAAGGTGATTATCAATAGGTCCAGTTTCGGCCGTCATATACAGATTAGCAGCTCCGTATCAAGTCATCTCATATCGTCACTATCATCATAGCGATATCGTCACATCATCATTCGAATATCGTCACTATCACTACATCAAATCGATATCATCAATAAAATAATCCTTTAGGCTTGGCATCCGGGAACTTGTTCGGAATACGTAATGAAAGGAAGCATAGGGTTTGTCGCTAGGTATTTACCACATAGGATCGGTCCCGTTCCTAAGAACCTATACTAAAAATACCCTAGAAGGGATAGGCTAGAGAAGCTAGAGCGACAGAGGGCGGTTTTCCCCATGAGATGGGAAATGAAAACTATTAGCCCCACCTGAGAGGTTGTGAATAAGTAATTGTCTTCATAATGGGGGGGGGGGATGGAGCAAGGAATAGTCCGGGTCTTTAGTGATCTGCTAACCAGGATTCCATGAAACCATATTTCATTATAGACTTGCAACTAAGTATCGTAAGTAATTGACCCAGGTTGTTCAATCATTTTGGTAACGAGTCATTCTTTGATAAATGATCACTATGAAGTCGACTCAATAGAATTTGATCAATCCCTTTTTTCTGTCGTTAAGGTGGAGAACTGACCACGAATTCTCTTTCTCATCATCACTCGAATCAACGGTTGTTCGCGACCCAGGATTCTATTTTCCCCCTCTTTCCTCGATCAATCAATCCCGTTCACCTTTTTTTCTTTTTCTTATCATGAATAGATCTCTTTCCTGTACGACTTAATGTCTCGTATTTCTCGAAAAGTGGTTCGAAAAAAATTGATGGATTTGTATGATACTTATGAGATTTGATGGAGTGATAGGATACTTATGAGATCGCATGAATGATATTTCAAATATTTCTTCCATAACGTATTGATTTTGACCCACAACGACCATAGCATGTTGCCACAAAAAGCAAAAGGCAAAACCCCGTATTTTCTCCAGAGAATCTCCTAATGGTTTTTTTTCCCAGAACAACGAAAAGAGATTCTTTACCGAAAAGAAGTCAGTTCATATGGATGAAACCATCCAAAAGTTTTGCAACTCAATCATTTTGATCGATCATCAAGATTTTATCTTTTCTAACTCTGTCGTAACTCACTAGAGGCTGGGAACAAAAGAGAGATGTATACAAACGAGATATCCACAACAAGAAGAAGAAAAAGATTGATAGAGACGCCAACTCCGACCTATTGTTGCTTCAGTGTGGTCCATATCAATGGCACGGTGCCATTAGTTCGATGATCATTTCTTCGGACAGAAGAATATTCTGTAAACACTCCTCTAATCCTCACTTATCAAGTCCCATTGTGGAAGAATCTTCTGAGGCTTGGCCATTATATATCTGATCCATGCATAATACATGAAAATGGAATACAAAATTTAAAAGGGATACAAATTTGGTGACCTTGCTACTTTAGTAATCGACAATGGGTCGAAAAAGTATCTAACAAGGGTGAAATGTTAGATATTTGCACTCTGTCCGCAGTAAGGAACAGGCATATAATTTTTGGAACGATTCCATTTTGTTTGGACAGATTCCCATTTTGAGAGATTTGAAAAAAAGCACTATCTCGTGTGAAATGTTCTATACATTTCTGCCGTTTCTCAGCATTTCTTTAGAAGAAAGACTCCGTTTTTTTTTCCTCTTTCCCGGTGGTTAAATATTTCCTCAGAACATGGAGTGTGAACAAACCATGTTTGAATTGAATGAGATACCGATGCAGTTCTTCCCTTCTGATCAATAGATTCATAATCTGAAAGAAGGCTGACAAGCTCTTCCAAAATTGACTCGTGGTTTCTCCTGTTAGAGGTGTTGCAGAAATGTCTGCGATCGAGTAAATAGCTCTAACGAACGAATGCTCGGTCTGAATGAAAACGGAAAGGTCTACAAGTTCTACGTTTTTGTCCACGCACTTTGTTGAAAATCTGTAGGTTATGAATATGTTAGATACTGTACTCCGATGGGTGAAATATCTCTCTCTCCAAAAAAATATGTTTTTTTTACCGACGCACGAAAATATTTTGTTGCGAATGAACAAGGTAGTGAGGAATTGTCCAATGTAAGATCATAATTATTGATACGGGTCTTTTCACCTAAAAGGAAAATCTTTTTGTTACAAAGACCCATACTTATTGGGATCATTCAGATCGAAGTCGATTGGCGTAAAAAGAAGAATCAATGACTCTATGAAATGGTTCCGGTTCAGCCATTGTCTCGTACATGGAATATCAGTGAGAAATAGGAATCCGGGTTATCAATGATTCCTGCGATTATTTCTATTATAGAATGATTCCATCATCCCCTCTTGTATCTGTTTGAACAAATGGTCATGTTTGTTCCTTCCATTGATAAAGAATCCGGTCTTTGGAAGTATCATGAATCATCCATACAAGCGTTTCAATTATTCAAATGAACGATTTCACACCTATTGATTCTAACAACTGCTTGCGGAGTTGACATTCGGACCTTCCAATTCACGGATGTTGATCTCGACCTATGATGGGGATATTCCCGATACTCACAAAGACAAGGGGAAGTGACTTGGACAAAAAGGAGTGACTTGGACAAAAGGGAAGTGACTTGGACAAAAAGAAACAGTGACTTGGACAAAAAGAAACGAAGTGACTTAGACAAATTTTGTTTGTCGATAGCCTCGTGACCAATCAATCGAATTTGATTATAACTTAACCGTCGACACTTACTTGAAAACGGTTTTCTTCTGTTCAGAAACGCAAGTGTTCAAATGTTCCCCTGAATTCTGCTCTCATTGACCATTTGAGCTATTACTCAGGATCCCGATTCATGGATCGCTCGTTTCGAGAAAAAAGAGGCTCACACCATTTCTTCTGACGCTTTTTCAATTCGATAAATGTTGGTTGATCGGTATATTTCATGTATATTTTAACGTCAGAGTAATCATTTCTATTTTTCCGGGCTTTGAATTCCATAGGTCGAAGTTGCGATCGATCTATCATTACAAAGAATCGATTAGATACTTTTCTTATGTACCCATAGGCTATATTGGATTTGAATCAGATTTCGGATCAATCTATCTTGATTGACTTCCTCCATTAGTTTGTTTGCTAGCAAATACCGCTGTTTTTAGTTTTGGATCGCCGAAGCATTCCCGCATGTGATATCCGGACCGATTTTTTCTGACCCGCGATAAAAAGATTCATCTCTTCATAAAAGAGAGGTAGCACATAAGATTTCTTTTTTCGATCATCTCTGAGTTGAATACCTCATCAAGAATTTTTTTCGGATCCAACCCGTCGAATTCAATAGAAAGGCAAATCCCTATGATACACCAGAATCCGGCTCGGTTATTGATAGAGTGAATAGATCTGCCATTTCTTGAATCTCTCTCTGATTTCCCATCGGTGTAACGTATCCCCTTTGGTTCCGTCTGGAATAAGGATGGAAATAATCAAAAATGGATTTTGTGTCAAGAATTAATCTTATTGAACTGTCCATATCCGGTTCATCCTTGAACCATATCACATCCCGGAGCTGATGGAAATAGGATGTTGAACTGTATTGTTAAATACATAATTTCTTGAATATATCAACATTTCTTATTTTTTTCCAATCGCCTATACGGGACAAAAGAAACATCTTTTTTTTTCTTCAAAATTCTGACTCTATTGGCCGCTCAATAGGATTCGAACCCAGATGAATTCTGACCATCCTTCAGAGAAAAAGAAGAATTGATCTTTAGGATTCCAGAATTCCTGCGTTTCTTCCGTGAAGCAGATGAATTCTCATCTTCTTCTCACTTTCCGTGAATAGCCGGGACATTGCGGAAGACCAAAAAGCATTTCGGTAACGATCTGATTCTATCTTCTTTTCGTTCCGTGTTGAAGAAAGAAGGATCCCAAAGAATCGATCTTTCTTTAGTTGCTGAATTCTGTTTTATCCGATCAATGTTGGAAATTCTGAATCCTCATTTCTAATGTATCGAAATGATCTAGGATTGATCGAAATCCTTCAATTGGCTAATCCCTTACTTGAACTGTAAAATAGTCTTGTGAATCATATGAATATTTGACCATACTTCCGTACCTGCTAAAAAACCGATCCTGTTTACCAACCAAACATTGTCTAACCAAATCAAGGGTCTCTCTCGATACGTCCTCAAGAAATCCATTCGGTGATTCTTCACCCACCTAACGAAGAGATTCTTGCGAATTGCCACATCTGAAATTGAACACAATTTTGCAAAGAAATACCCCACCTTTTTCTCGCGAAGCGATGGGAACAGCTCATATCATTTGATTGATAGTTGCCTCGGCTCCTTGTTTGTGAAGAAACCCTCCCCCTTCAATTGGTCTTTTTTCACGAAAGCAGACATGAGATAACAATCAAGGTCTTTTCCCTAAGATTTCGATAGCTGGCCCAAATCAAGGTTGATTATTTTCGCTTCTCCTCTTATAAAGAACGCCAACAATTCCCCATCATGGTCCTTTGCGGATCGGATCATCTAAGATAAAAAAAGACTCCAGATAGTCCTTCTTTCTCTTTGAATGAGATCTTAATCCAGCTACTGTTTGCATTCGATATCTTACACTAAATCCTCTTTTTTCCGATCCTGGTGAGTTTTCCTCCCCACCGCGCACTCCGTAGTTCAGGCATGATACAACTTTGTATTTGTGGGAAACCCAAGTACTCTCTTGCGGATCCATGAAACAACACTCCCGAATCTTTTTTTTTCCCGCTTGAAGCTACAGGAAGAAACAATCACCTTATTGATATTGGAATACCGAAAAGATTCTCCAATGCTCATTCTGGTCATGGAAATTCCTAGTATAGGAACGAACTCCATCCTAGGGTTTTTCTTTCCACCATCTTCATTGTTATACAATATAAGACCGCTACTACAAGCAGTACTACACCCTTGGTTACCCTTTGATCATGAAATATCGATTGCTTGTTGAACCTGCGAATCCCGTGAAAGTAGGTCTCTCCCAATTCGGGGTTCACAACGTTTCATAAGCTTTTCTTGATGGAAAAAATGTATTTGATCCACGATCTAAGAATAGTGAGAATTTCTTGATCTTCTCATATCCCTCTCAATGCGACGATCAGAATTTGAATTGATGTCGTCCCATAAAGCCTCCTTAAAGGTTTATTTCAACTAAGATTTTATTTCAATTGGAATTTGTTATTTTCTACTTTACGCTATACTTTTTATACGATAACTTATTTACATATACTTATTTATAACGATATACTTATTTATACATTTAACGATATACTTATTTATACGATAGGACTTATGTATACAGATACTTATTTACATAACTTATTGTCTAATTTATACGATATACTATTGTACGATAATACTTAGTTTACGATATCCTTATTTATACATTACGATAACTTAGGTATCCGATACTTATAGAGCGATAGACTTATACGATATACTTATTTATGACGATATCCTTATTTACGATATACTATACGTATCTCTTATTTACGAATCGTATTTAATACGATATACTTATTTACGAATATTTTTACGTATACGATGAATCTCTGTTAAGGTGTTGCAGAAAATGTCGCGATCGAGTAAATAGCTCACGAACGAATGGCTCGGGATCGATTGGAAAACGGAAAGATTTTGTACAAGTTTATACGTTTTGTGTCACCACTTTGTGGAAAATCTTTAGTATGAATTGTTGATACCTGTGACCTCGATTGTTGAAATAGCCCTCTCTCTCCAAAAAAATATGTTTTTTTTTACCGACGCATCGAAGAAACTTTTTGTTGCGAATGAACAAGGTAGTGAGGAATTGTCCCATATTTTAAGATCATAATTCTTGATACGGTTCTTTTCCACATAAAAATGGAATCTTTTGTTACAATAGAACCAAAGTGGATTTGGATTCATTCAGAATCGAAGTCGAGTGGCGTTATAAAAAGAAGATATCAATGAACTCTATGAAATGGTTGCACGGATTCAGCCATTGTCCTCGATCATGGACTATCTTGAGTAAATAGGAATCCGTTTTATCAAATGATTTCCGGCGATTTTTCTAGTATAGAAATGAGTCATCACCCTCTGGTATCCTTTTTGAACAAAAATGGTAATGTTGCTCCATGATAAAGATTCCGGTCTTTGGAATTATCATGATCATCCAATAAGAAGGTATCATTTTATTCAATGACCTATTTGACCACCTATTGATTCTAACAACTGATTGCGGAGTTGATCATTTCGGACCTTTCAATTCACATAGGGGATCTCGGACCTCAAAAAAAAAAAATTTGAATGGGTATATTCCCGATACCTCCCAAGAACAGGGACGTGACTTGGGGACAAAAAGGGAAGTGACTTTGGACAAAAAGGGAAGTGACTTGGAAAAAAGAAACGAAGTGACTGGACAAAACGAACGAGTTTGACTTAGACAATTTTGTTTTGTCGATAGCCTTCGGACCAATCAATCGAATATTGATTCATACGACCGGGGGGGATCGACACTACTTGAACCGGTTCGTCTGTCAGAACGAAATGTTCCCCACAAATGTTCCTGAAATTCCTTGCTCTCATTGGACCATTTGTAATTATATACTTCCCCCAAGGGGGATCCCGATTCATGGATCTCTCGTTCGAGAAAAATAGGATCAAACTTTCTTCTGACTCTTTTTCAAATTCGATAAATGTTGGTTGATGTATTTTCCTTATCGGTATATTTCAGAGTAATCTTTCCTATTTGATCCCTTTTGATTCTATTCGCATTCGATCGGATCTATTCATTAAAAAGCAATCGATTCTATACATTCCTATGTACCCTAGGTGCTAGAATTGGATTGAATCAGATTTCGATCAATCTATATTGATTGACTGCCTCCATTATGTTTGCTAGCAATCCCGCTGTTTAGTTTTTGGATCTTCCGAATCATTTCCCGCAGTAGATCCGACCGATTTTTTTTTTCTGTCCTCGATACAAAGATTCATTCTCTTCATAAAAGAGGAGGTAGAACCAATAAAAGATTTCTTTTTTTCGGATTCCTCTCTGGAGTTTGAATACCCTCTTCAAGAATTTTTTTTGACCAACCCGTAGGAATCATAGAAAAGGCAA
Organism: Musa balbisiana; assembly: GCA_004837865.1. Classification (NCBI taxonomy): domain Eukaryota; kingdom Viridiplantae; phylum Streptophyta; class Magnoliopsida; order Zingiberales; family Musaceae; genus Musa; species Musa balbisiana. The sequence continues at coordinate 23,669 of PYDT01000429.1, forward strand.
ATCCCCTATGATCCACCAGCTCCGGCTCGGTTATTGATAGAGTGAATAGATCCCATTTCTTGAAATCTCTCCTTCTGATCAAATCGTGGTGTAACGTGTATCTCCCTTTTGTTCCGGTCATGGAATAGTATGAAATAACTCAAAAATGGATTTTTGTTTCAGACAGAAATCTTATTGGAACTGTTCCCATATCCGGTCATCCTTCGGAACCATATCACATCCCGGATCTGATGAAATTGATGAATGAGACGGTATTTGTAAATACATTAATTAGCTTGAATATGCAACCATTTTCTTATTTTCCAATCGCCTTGGAAGGGACAAAAGCAACATCTTGTTTTTTCTCTTTCTTCAAAAATTTCTGATCTCAGTGGACCTCTCAATAGGATTTCGAACCCAGATGAATTTCTTACCATCTGTCAGAGAAAAAAGAACGAATTGATCTTGTAGGATGCCCAAGAATTTTCGATTTCTTCCGGAAGCAGATGATTATTCACTCTTCTCTACGTTTCCGTGATAGCCGGGACATTGATGAAGATCCAAAAAGGCATTTCGGTAATCGTCTGATTCTATCTCTGTTCGTTCCGTTTGAAGAAAGAGATCCCCAAAGAATCGATCTTTCTTTTAGTTGCTGAATGTCTGGTGATCGATCCAATGTGGGATATTCCCCTGAATCCTCATTTCTAGAATGGAATCGAAATGATCTTGGATTGATAGAACTATCTCTTTCAATTGGCTAGAATCCCTTACTTGACAACATATATCTTGTGGAATCATATTGACTATTGAAATACAGTCCGTACCTTGCTAAAAAACCGATCCTTGTTTACCAGCCACACAATTGTCTAACCAATCAAATTCTCTCTCGATACGTTCCTCAAAACATCCTATTCGTCTGATTCTTTCCCCCACTAACAAGAGATCTTGGCGAATTGCCACATATGAATTGAACACAATTTTGCAAAGAAATACCCCACTTTTTTCTCGAGAATAGATGGAAAACCATGCTCAATATCATTGGATTGAATAGTTCCTCAGCTCCTTGTTGTTTGAGAAACCCTCCCCCTTCAATTGGTCTTTTTTCACGAAAAGCGACATGAGATCACACAGTCCCTTTTCCCTATGATTTCGAATAGCTGTCCCAAATTCCAAGTTGAGTATGGTTTCGTTCTTCCTCGGAGAAGACGATCAAACAATTCCCATCATGGTCTTTCGGATCGGATCCTCCGTATAGGAGAAAAAGAAACTCCAGATATTCGCTATCTTTCCTCCTTTGAATGGATCTTATTTCCAGCTACCGGTTTCATTGATCTCTTACACTAGAAACCCTCTTTTTCCGACCGTTCCTCCCCCACCGCGAACTCCGTTTAGCTTCAGGCATGATACACTTTTTATTTATTGGGAGAACCCAAGTACTCTCTTGCGATTTCCTGAAACACTCCTCAGAAATCTTTTTCCTTCCCTTTTGGACGATACAGGACCGAAACAATCAACCTAGTGTATGAAGACCGAAAAGATTCTTCCAATGTCTCTTTCTGGTCGGCAATGGATTCATAGGTTATAGAAGAATCCTCCCATCAAATAGAGATTTTTTTCTTTCGACCTCTTTCGATGGTTATACAGATAATAAGGACCCGCTACTACAAGCAGACTACACCTTTGATTACACCTTTTATCATGCAAATATCGATTGCTTTGTTGACCCTGCGAATCACGTGAAATTAGTGTACTCCAAATTCCGGGGGTCCAAAGTTTCATAAAGCGTCTTGATGGCAAAAAATTTATTTGATCCACGAATCTAAGAAATAGTGAAATTCTTGATCTCTCTCAATATCCTCCTCATTCTACGATCCGATTTTGAATGATGTCGTCCCATAAATTCCCTCCTAAAGATTTTTATTCAACTAAGATTTATTTCATGGAATTTGGTCATTTATACTTTACGATTCTAACTTTTTATACTATATACTTATTTCGAATACTTATTTATCCGATATACTTATTTATACATTTACGATATACTTATTTATACGTATAACTTATGGTGATAATATCCCGATTACTTAAATTACGATATAACTTATTTATACGATATACTTAGTTACGATATACTTAGTTACGAATGCTACTGATTTTATTACATTTACTATACTTATTTATACATATAACTTATTTATAATATATACTGATTTACGATAGACTTATTTATCCGATTATACTTAGTTACATATACTTATTTACTAGATACTTATTTACGATATACTTATTTATAACGATATACTTATTTACGATATTATTTACGATATACGATGAGCTCGTTAAGCATCCATGGCTGAATGGTTAAAGCGCCCAACTCAGATATTGTCAAATTCGTAGTTCATTCATGCTGGATGCACCCCAATTGGAACGTTTCAATAATCTATTGGATTGGCTCTGTATCAAATGGAATTCATCATCCATTACATAACGAATTGGTATTTTATATCATACCATAACCTATGAACCGTAAGAACTATAATTCGTATCGATACTGGAACTCTATGGAGAACAATGGATTTATGGATGGAATCATTGCAATATTTACAGAAAAAAGTATTCGGTTATTGGGAACAATCAATACCTTCTAATGTCGACTCAGGAATCGAACTAGACGAATAAGCATTGAGGTCGAACTCATTGTGCTTTGTGCAGGTAATAGCTATGAATGTCTCGACTCCCGGTAACGGGTAGAGATGGGACTATTATGGGACATACAATGCATTACAGACGTATGATCATTCACGGCTTCACCCGGGGTTATTCTATTCCACCTCTTAAGAGAAAAGAACTTAATAAAAGCAAAAATACTTTAACACGGCGATACATTTATGACAAAACTTCTAAAACCTCCCGATCACACTCAATGGAGGCCGTAACGTCAGTGAAATCCAATCCACGAATAATTTGATCTATGGACAGCATCGTTATAGTAAAGGTCTAATTCCAGAGGACTCATTACCGCACGGCATAGAGGGGGGTCATAAGCGTCTTAACCGAAAATCGATTTTTCGCGAATGAAAAAGGCCATATCTTGTAAATCGTACCATAGATACGACCCGATCGCAATGCATACATTTGTCTCCTACACTATGGGGAGGGTGAGAAGAGATATATTTTACTCCAGAGGGGCTATACTTGGAGATACCCTTGTTTCGGTACATAAGTTCCTATATCAATGGAAATGCCCTACCTTGATGCGGTTGACTATGATTTACGTAAGTGGGTAAACCAATCAGGTTTACGACGAAAACCTCGAAATCGATTCACTTATCCTTTGGAGTACCTCTACGGATAGACCTCAACAGAAACCATGTTGAGTAACGGCAGCAAGTGATTGAGTCATTATTTCCTCCTAAGAAAATTATTGACTCTAGGATACTGGTAATAGGAGAAACTAAAATTGTTTTGCAGCGCACAGACCGAGACGCCCCTTGTTTCAAAGAGATTAGGACGGGTTATTCCACATGTAAGTTTGATGGTCCGAAGGCGAATTGAAAGCTAATCATTGGTAATTAGATCCCCCCGGGAAAGAAAGATAGATGTCGCCTACGTTACCCGTAATATGTGGAATATCGACGTAATTTCATAGAGTCATCGGTCCTGAATGCTACATGAAGAATAAGCCAGTATGACGGACGGGTAGCCTAGTTATGTAGAAGATCATAAACATGAGTGATTCCGCAGATTTTGCATTCCTATATGTCCCCTTCAGTAGGTACTTCTCAACATTTTATAAGATCCTCTGTCTAGATATCCTCATATACATCGAGAAAGCCGTATGCTTGGAAGAAGCTTGTCAGTTTGGGAAGGTTTTTTTATTGATAAACAAGAAGAATCTCCTTCAACCGATATCCCTTCGGCCCACGGCCATCATAACATAGAACTCACAACTTTAAAGGGTGGGACAATTAGCTAGAGCACAGGTGCGGTCGCGAAACTGAATTGCAAAAGCGGTAAATTCGGGCCCCCCCACATTAAGATTACCATCTGGGTAGGCCCGTTTGATATCCAAAAACTGCCTTAGCAACAGTCGACAATGGGTAATGTTTGGTGAACCAAAAAGTTTTGGTATAGCCTATCTCAGTGTTGGCTATGTAAGCGTCCTGTAGTAGAGGGTAGTTATGAACCCTGTCACCATCCCCCCATGTGGCGGGAGGGGAGATGCCCCAATCGGTAGAAAAAAACCCACAACCCCTTGGGTTATCCTGCTCTGGCAGGAAGAATTGCAACAGACAAGTAAAAAAATAGTGATAGATTTATTCTTCGTGTCGCCGTACATAGGAATAATTGAAAATAGATTTTTTTTAAATTTGAAAAAATGTGATGGGTCGAACGACTGGATGCACCCCGCTGCATGGGGATTCACAATCCACTGCCTTGATCCCTTGGCTACATCCGCCCCCTTTTCTAGCTAACGGAATTTTTAAATCTTTTTTCCATTTCATCATTATTGTATTTTATTCTTACCCTCCTCTTAACTTAGATCGAGATATTGGACATAGAAGCCAATCGTTAAAATAAAAAATGTAAAAAAAAGGGTAATACACTGTGACCTGACACGTTCGCTAAAAAAGACAACCCTTTTGTAGCTAACCATGTTATCGGAAAAATGAAAAACTCAAGAAAACATTAGGGAGGAGAAAGAATAATAGTAACTTGGTCTCGTGCATCCTACCATATACCCCAATGATGGCCATACAAGCGTATTCATAATGGAAAAGGAACATTTACCTATTTATATAACAATCGATGTAGTCACAAATTGGGAGAATTCGCGCCTACTTTTTACTTTTGCGAGACAGGCCAAGAACGATAATAAATCTCGTCGTTAAGTTATTTAAAGTTCATTTTAAATATTACAGAAAACATTTACTATTAAATAAATAAAACAATAAAATAAAACATTTAAGATAAATATAAACAATCTAAAATATATTACATATAAAAAACAATTGAAATTGAAAAATAATTTTTTTGTTGTGAAAAAAAAAATAAAGTATCAAACCAAGTCAATACCCATGTCTCTGAAAGCGAAAGACATGGGTAATTGCTCCTTTGTTTCAACGATTGTATCACAGACCAAAGTCTTCTCCATGTGGAGATGAAACTTCGCCCACTAGGTCTAGAGGGAAGTTTTGAGCATTACGTTCATCGCATTAACTTCCATACCAAGGTTTGCACTGTTGAGGATATCAGCCCAAGTGTTATGAACACGACCTTACTGTCAACTACGGATTGGTTGAAATTGAAACCATTTAGGTTGAAGCCAGGGTGGCTAATACCTAAAGCCCTTGAACCAGATACCAATTACAGGCCAAGCAGCCAAGAAGCCATTTAAGGAAACGATAGTTTTTTGAAACTAGCATATTGAAGATCATCGACCAACATAACCATGAGCAGCGGACGATATATACAGCATCCTCTCCTCTTGACCGAATCGGTACCTGCGTTAGCATATTCGGTTTCAGGTGGTTTCCCGGATCAAACTACGGTTACAAGGACCATTCTAGCCTGAATAGGTAGCGCCGAATCACTCGCTACACCACATGTGAAATGGATTCATAAGGAGGTTTGTTCTGACCTGGAATACATCATGAGTGTGAAAGTACCAGTATTCCTAAAGGCAACCATCAAGAACCTTCCTTGACCAATAGGGTAGATCAAGAAACCAGACAGTAGCAGCTGCAACAGGAGCTGAATATCAACAGCAATCGAAGGACGCATACCCAGACGAAACTAAGTTCCCACTCCGACCCAGGTAACGAAGCTACCCCAAGTAAGAGTGGAGAACCATTAAGCTCATACGACCACCATTGTATAACCCCTCCTCAACAGATGCGGCTTCCCAGATGGGTAAAAATGTAAACCTATAGCTGCAGAAGTAGGAATAATAGCACCATAGATATATTATTTCATAAAGTAAGACCCAGACACATGTTCACGAATACCATCAATATCTACTGGAGGAGTCAGCAATGAAGGCGATAATAAATACAGAATTTCGGTCATAGGTAGGGATCGCAACACACCGAACCACACCAATGTAGACGGTTTTCAGTGCTGGTTATCCATTTGCCAAACGACCCCATAGCTGGTACTTTACACGTCTCTCTAAAATTGCGTCCATTGGTAAGATCTTGGTTTATTCATTTTAAGGACTCCCAAGCACACGTATTAACTATAACTATAATGAATAGATAATAAGACTTTTATTTAGCATTATAGCAATGACTTATATTCAATGTCAACCATCTCACCAGAACCGACAGATATCTATCTTATCTATCTACGGCTAAATACACCAATATCCTACGACTAAATACATAAAAATTTGTAAAGGAAATGATTAAAATTGTAAATGAAGTGAATTAAAATAGAAAAGAAAGATTTATTTTCTATTTTTTCCGTATGGGTAGCCCGGGACTCGACCCCGAACTGTCGGATGGAGTAGATAATTGTTCTGTTACAAGAGAGGAAAAAATCCTCCCAAACCGTGCTTGCTTTCATTGCACAAGACTTCTCCCTATGTTACATATAAAAAACATCCGAGAAAAAAGAAGAAAGGTATAAAAATTTTGACTATCAGTTGATTCACCAATACACTATCAATGAGCATTTCAGAATGAAGAATTCGGGAAACTTTTTTATCTTGATCTCTATATCTGTAGATCATTTCTATGATATCTTCTAGTCTTATTGTATTGTTTTATGCCAATTTTATTCTAAATTATTTACCAGGTCATTGATACGGATAATATCCAAATACCAAAATACGTTCTCTATATGTCCATGTAAAATAAAAAGAAGTTTTGGGCCGAAGATCAAAGAAATACTTGTCTTCTTACGTAAGAATCTTCAATAATCCCGAACTTAATCTTTGACAAAAAACTGCGTACTGTACTTTTATGTTACCGGGCCAAAGTTCTAGCACGAAAGTCGAAAGTATATACTTCTTCGATACAAACTCTGTTTTTTTGAGGATCCACTAGATAGTGAGAAAGATTTCTACAGTATCGGCCAAATCGCATGAATAATATCACAATCTGATAAATCGGTCCAACTCGGCCTTACTAATAGGATGCCCGGATCCAGGTACAAAAAATTTAGCTTTAGACAATGATCGAACAAGAGGAATAATTGGGACGATTGGTATCAAATTTCTTATAAGATCATCCATTCGAAATGAATCCTCTAGCATTTGATTCCTTACCGCCGAAGAATGTATGAGTACACTTGAAAGATAACCAGCAAATAGAAAGAATAGGTTGATAATGGTTTATATGGATCCTGTAGGCGGTGGAGACCAAAAGTAAAATAATAGTGCCAGAAATTTACAAGTGGGCATTTCATTTCTTCATCAGAACATGAGTTCCCTTGAACCCAGAATCGCTTTCCTTGATATCGAACATAGTGCTGAAGGATCCTTGAAGACCCATAAAGTCTTCTGAAACAAAATTTCGGCACACTACAAGATGTTCTATTTTTCCATAAAATGTGTTCGGTCAAGAAAGGCTCCAAAAGATGTTAATCGTAACAAGAAGATTGTTTACGAAGAAAAACTATACAAATTCACATTCAGATACATAAACATTATATAAGAAACCAAAATAGTCTTTTATTTTCTTTGAAAAAACATAAATAGATTTCTTCGGAGGAATGAGACTATTCCAAATTATAATAGTCGTAGAGAAAGAACCGCAATCAAATCTCTTGTTTTTCATTCCCATCCCATAATATGAATACTATGATTCGCATTTCGAACAGTCTAGATACAGCATCTAAGGAACTTCGCATTCTTTAGAGTTAGTCTGTTGGTTTCGTACATATCCACGTTCCCCCCACCCCCCACTCGCCTGATTTGTAATCCAATACACAATCAATTGGTTCCGTCAGTTAGCTATATGTTGTGTTGTGGCAACTATTTCCACGAAGTGTGAGATGATATCTTGAGCGGTTACTATTTAGGCCCCTGGCGAAATGGATGCGTGCTCTAACTCCTATATATACTTCTCAATACAATTCTTCAAATTTAGTAAAATTTCATGTACCTGATTCTTCAATACCTTATTATCGTAGAATATCATGCGGCACTTTCTCAGAGTTTGCACTTGTGATACATGTTCTTCTATTTCTCCAAGTAAAGCCCTTCGCATGCAATACCTATAGTATCAGCTTGAACCTTTCATAGCGGACAGAACGACACGACCATACTAAAGACGTTTACTGTCTACTCTTCGATTCAACACACCTCCACTGTAGTGGTTCGGTGGATCCATGCTAC
>PYDT01002474.1:0-31988 GCA_004837865.1 Musa balbisiana
CTAGTTGCCTCAAGGCTGTTTATTTGGGGATATATGATACCTGGGCCCTGGGGGGGGAGATGTAAGAAAAATACCAAATTGACCCTTAGCCCAAGTGTCTATTTGGTTATTTACTAAAATCGCCTTTTTTGGGGGAGAAGGATGGTGTTAGGGTGGACGATTTAGAAGATATAATGGGGGACATGTATGGGGAGGTTCCATTTTGTATACTTGGTGGATATTTGGAAATCTTAACCAAACCTTTTGAATGGGGATCGCCGTGCATTTGTATGTCTGGAGAGGCCCTCAATTGTCTTAGAGTTAGGTGCTTTATCGTATTGGGTTTTAATCGCTTGTTGTTGGTTGGTTTACTAAGACCGATTATCCTAGTGAGTTTGACGGAAATACCGGGCCAGAAGTTCTCAAGCCAAGCATTTACTTTCTAGTCAGAGGGACAACGTCTTGGAGCTAAACGTGGGGATCCCGTCAAGAGACCTACTGGTTTAGTTAAATATCTAATGCGTCCCGATGGAAGATTATTTTTTGGGGAGAAACTATGACGTTTTTGGGATCTTCGTGCTCCCTGGTTAGAACCTCTAAGGGGCTCCCAATGGTTTGGACTTGAGTAGGCTGAAAAAAGACATACAACCTTGGCAAGAAAAGACGTTCGGCAGAATTAGACTATGCCCTTTAGGTTCTTTAAATTCCGTGGGTGGCGTAGATACCGAGGATCAATGCAGTCAATATGTCTTCTCTAGAAGTTGGTTGGAGACCTCCCATTTTGTTCTAGGATTTTCTTTGTGTGGGGCATTTGTGGCTGCGGGAAGGGCCGTGAGCTGCAGCAGGCTTTGAAAAAGGAATCGATCGTGATCTTGGACCTGCTCTTTCCAGACCCCTCTTAGTGAGAGTATTCTTTTTCTTTTTAATCTATGCTATTTTTTTCCGGTTTCTGGCTGCTATTCTACCTAGCCGGCCATTCCTTGTTATGAAAGATTAAAGGGCCAAAGAAAAAGAAACAAATTTATTCACCAAGCAAAAAAAGGAGAGAGAGGATTCGAACCCTCGATAGTTCTTGTTTAGACTATGACCGGTTTTCAAGACGGAGCTATAAACCACTCCAGCATCTCTCCCCGAGACAATTTCTATTTTATCTCAAAGAATAGGACTATATGAGATGATACACTAACTATCGGTAGAAACATCCAGTGCAAATCCTATTCGATGTATCTATCTGTAGATTGTATACATAGATATATGCATGACTCCAGTATTTCTGCTTGTGAATTAAATACTAAAACTCCCCTCGACTCCATGTCGATAAAATAAAGCGGTAAGGTAATAAGTTCTAAAGAATCAATGATTCATGCGTCAAATCCCTACATGATGCATTTTATTACAATTTGACTAAGCGAGGGATCAAATGGTTATAGTTCATTTGGTGGTAGCTGGGATACAAAAACATGACTATTGCTCCAATTAGTGTTTTTGCATTAATTGCGACTTCATCGCAGTCTTAATGTTAGTGTAAACGTTGTGATGGATTATTATGACGGTTGGTCAAGTAATAAAAAATATTGTATTTTCCGGTACATCAGATGATTGGATTATCCCTTGTTTTTTTTTTTTTTGGTAGCTATCCTTAATGCTTCACTCTTGAAACTTATTTTTTATTTCCCCGATCACAAAACTACATTCCTTCTACCTTATACTTCTAATAAAGTTAATAATTCGGATGTGAGACACTCAAGAGTCAATCGAGTTCCAAAAAAAAATTATATTTTCATTCTTGTTCTGACTTTTGGCCTTACTGGATCCAGACGCCATATATGATATATGCTATATGTCTATATGTGTGGACATATGCGTGCGTATCAGGACCGCGAAAATGCGGATATGGCGAATGGTAAAATTTCTCTTTGCCAAGGAGAAGATGTGGGTTGATTCAGCCTATCCGCCCACGGTGAAGTTAATGTTATGTAAGATAAGAGATTAAAATCAAAAATGAAAATTCGAACGTACTAATGCTACTACTAAAAAGTATTTTTTTTTTACATAAAAAATGTTGCGGAGACAGGATTTGAAACCCCCGTGACCTAAAGGTTATGAGCCTTTGCGAGCGACCAAATGCTCTACTCCGCGATGAAGAACCGGAACTTATGGACGAAGAAGATTGGATACGCCCTCTACCATATCCGTACAAAAGAATAGTCATTTTGACAGAATGGTAAAGAGGGCTCGCTATCTCATGATAATAGATCGTAGCGATTCATACAAATACGAAAGGATATTTTCTCTACAACTTGATCTTATTCGCCGAGTAACAAACATGCATGGAACATTGCTCGAAGATGTGTCCGGATAGACCAAAGTCTCGATAGTTAGATCAGGTCTCCAGTCAAAAAACAACGTCGATGGAGGCCGTATAGGTGCACTATTACGTGAGTGGGGATTGCATTCCATGAAGTTCCCATTTTCACTCAATGATGGAACTTGCTTATTTTTGTTTTGAGGATCGCGGTAATCAAATGATATTTATGTCCATTTCTGTCGTTCTTCTCCCTTGAATCAAACTTTTTATTGCCATAATATACTGTTCAGTTCCTATTATTATCAATGATACAGTTCGGATAGATGTAAAAATATCCGAAGGTAGATCCCCCTCTCCTATCGAAAAAATGAGATTGTTGCTGATACAGTAATAAAAAAAATAATAAAATAAACTAAATTAAATTAACAAATTTTCCTGATGTAGAGGCATCAGAAAGCTGCATAAGTGGAATATATAACTACGGAAAAGTGGGCTAATCCAACCAATCGTGCTGCACAATGGAAAGAGCCACTGGCTTATCTCCCATCGCAATCAAATTAGCCAAAGGTGTGCGTTCATGAGCCCAATGCTAACGTTTCATCAATTCCTGCCAATCTCCGCGCCAAGAAATTAAAAACAGAAAATCCGTAGCCCAAAACAAGATGTCCAAATAAAGAACATCCACGCCATACGGGATATAAACTATTTAATACCAAAAGGTTATAATCCATGGATAAGTTGTGAAGAGTTGAAACCATAGATAATCTCTTAAAACCATTCCCATTAAATAAGTGGAGAATCAGGAAAGTGTGAACCGTTACCCTACCATAAAGTGGTGTTTCCAATGCCAATAAAAAGTAACCCACCCAATGGTATGTAACTCCAGAAAACGGCCAAAATAAAAATGCGTCCCAAGCAGAAATTATAACCAAGTACCGCCGGTCATGGGCCGTCGCAAGGAAAAACTATAACCGAAATCCTTTTTCACTCTGGCATTACTTGGAAACCACGTGATCTAAGCACCTTTTACTAAATCAAGTATTGTATTGCAAACTAGAGCAAATAGCATGGATGAACAAGAAGTCGCCCCAGGACCTCTTGTAAGAAGAGTGAATTACTATTCTCATAACAGCATTCAAACCAGCGGTCACCATATGCTGCGACCTGCATGATGATGGGCCATTCGTTGAAGTAAGAGACATCGAACCCATATGGAAGTCTTACATGAGCGGATTGTATCCATGGGGCAATATAGGTTTCAATCAAGATTTGTTTTTCCGGAGTAACAAAAGCGAGGCATAACATCGTTAGGCAACATAAAGGCCCAAGTATGGAACCCAAGAAAAAACAGGCTGGCCCAACTTAATGCGATATGATAGTTCTTTGTGGTCTACCATCTGCAATACATTTTCCTCATTCTGTTCTGGATTGTATCTCTAATGAGAATAGCTCTGAGAAATAGGCTCTGTCATGATAAAACCTGCGATGTATTGGTGATGAGTATATAACGCAGCTTGAGTAGTAAAGTTTGTGCTAAATGCATACGCGGTAAAGGTACATGTGTGCGCTACTAAGGAAGTAATAACCCCTAAAGGGGCTAGCGAAGACCTAATTGATAAATGAGCGAATATGGAATTGTTGTCATAAAGCACCTTATGCCCACGCCCTAATCGCCCCCTGGAGGAATATGTGTTTCTAAAAATCTTTGATACTGCCAATCCCGAAGTTAGTTATACATAGACCAGCGATCAGGAAAATAAATGCCATAGCTAAATGATGATGAAGCAATAGCGGTCAGCCATAAAACTTTGCGTTGTGGATGAAATCCACCGAGAAGGGGTAGAATGCAGTTCCTGTCCTTGGCGAAGTACCAAATAAATGGCTACTCGAATCAGGGTTTGGGCATAAAGATTCCACTGACCCGTAAAAGTGGTCCAACCCTTGAGGATAGGGTAATACATCTAAAAAAATGATTCCATCTGACGTACTGTCCCCTGATCCTGAATAGCGACATGAACTTAAATGTCCTGTCCAAGCAAAGACACTCACTCCGAAAAGTCCTGACAATGATGATTTAGGACGAGATGCGGACATTTTTGAACCACGACGCTGGTTTCCATTTTGGTTGTAAGTGAACCAACCCGCTATTAAGGATATAGCGAACAAGAAAAGAATAGAAAAAAGAGCTCAGTATAAAAGATCTTCATAGGCGTAGATCTATGGTATACCACCACTGATAAACACCGGATAAGCGTATTCCTGGACCGTAGCACCTCCTCCGAGTAAAGGCTTCTACAGCTGGGTGACCAAAAGGAGGATACAACATTGCATGAGCAATAGGTCTTACATGTAAAGGTAGTGTATCCAGACTCAAAATTTCCTCATGCCAAGCTACATGAAAGAGATTTCCGGACGTCCACAGAAAGATTATGCTAATTGCCAACTGAGAAGCAAAAATGTTTCTGATAAAGACGTTCCTCAGTAATATCAATCATGACTTCGGGAAGTCATGTGCGGTAGCATACCAAACCAAATACGCGAGTAGTGGGGTTCCTGAGCATAAGACTTGGCTAAAATAACCTAGGAAATCTTAATGCCATAATGCCTTTCAAATCCTCATAGCCATTATCCCTACATGCAATAATTCTTGTAAGAAGAATGCCCATGTGTGGCAATTCCCCCCCCCCCCCCCCCCCCCCCCCCCCCCCTCCCCTCACCCCCCCCCCCCCCCAGAAGGTTAATGGGTTCCTACTACAGCACGTCTGGTACAATGTCAAGCTCTAGGCGAGTAGCAGGAGAAAATTTTAATTTGTTATGAGCCCAAACGATGGATTCAATGAGTTATTGCCAATAACACGGCCATGAATAGAACACATTAAATTGAAAAGACCCAGACAAAATGAGCAACCTAAGAAAAAGAGGGACCTATATGCAGATAATGAAGAACCATAGAACTGAATACCTGGATGCCGGTGGCCCTAAGAAAATCTCGAACCACCCATTAATAGTAAGGAACTATGCGCAGTTCCCATGTAATATGAGTTACTACCCCTGATACTTATTAGTACCCCAAACATCAGACTGCATTTTCCAAACTGAAAGGAAAATAACTCGGAATCGCATTGTACATCCAGATAGGACCTAAGAAGACATGATCCCAGGCAGATACTTGACATGTCCCCCCTCTTCCAGGTCCATCAAAAGGAAAACCGAAAAACAAGATTTGCTTATTCAGGTATCAAACGGAACTGCGAGCCAAATGAGAACACCTTCCGTAGTTAACTACAGTCACGTGGATCGTAAATGCAGTGAATATTGATGGACTAAGAAGTCGGCGGTTCCTAAGATAGGTAACAAAGCGACTTTGCCGCCTATGCTACCAACTAACCACCTCCCAAGTTAAGCTGGTACTTGCTGTTGCACCAGGAGCTGTATGCCGGGTGCTAAAGCATGGGTGTTTTGTACCCCTTGAGCAAAGATGGGTTGTAATTGTATAGCGGTATATGAAAACATATTGTGGACGCCCTAAAGCGTCTGGTATAATTATGAATATACAAGCCAAAACGGTGAAAAACCCAGAAATATACTAGCCCAGTTAAGATGTGATATGATTGCATCGCGGTGTCTAAGAAGGACACGATCTAATAGATCGTTGTATCGAGTAGTTGGATCTAATCTCTTACCATAAAAATGCCTGCATGTTGCCAGCAGCAACAAACTTGAGAAACCCACCGATCACATGTGATCTGTGTGAACATAACACAGGAAAGTTGTGTACCATAGTCAATAGCTCGGTATGGATAGGGAGGCATGGAATACCATATTGGTGAGCTACAATAATGGTTAAAGAGCTAACATAGCCCAGGTTAAGAGATAATTGAGCATGCCACGACGTTGTTAGGATTGCATAGAGTCCCTATGGCCCTGGCCTGTAAATGGACATTATGAGCCTCAAAATTGTCTTTATGCCAACCAATTGCCCAGTGGTTCATACATAGACAGCGATCAGGAAAGGAATTTGCAATAGCTAATGATGGGTGTGCAATATCGGTCAGCCATGACCACCTGTTATTGGCCAATCCTCCGAAAAGTAAGAATTACGCGTATTTTACCAATTCAAGGTGAAAAAGGGGGGTTGCCCCTCGGCAAAATGGGATAAAAGTTGAGCCAAAGGTCCCGAGTTCAAGATAAATTCATGAGGAAGTGGTCTCGCTTTAGGATCAACTCCAGCGTCGAGAAATTGGTTAATCGGTACAAAGAGACATGGATTGGTGTCCCGCCCAAGAAAGAGACCAAGTCCTAGTAACCCCGCTAAGTGTGATTTAACATAGATTATACAGCTTGGAACCAAGCCAAATTTGGGGGCGGCTTGTGGAATAAAATGGGGGAAACAACCAGCAAAAGACATTAACTATGCAAAGGACAATGCGCCAATGGCGGTAAAATAGAGTTGTAATCATAGTTATTCCAGATGCTCGCCAAATCTGAAAAAATCCGGAGGTTATTTGTATCTCAGGAACCTCCAACACATCACCATTCATAGTTAGACCTACTATGGCCAAATATACCTGGGCACTGGTGCAATGTCGAGTAGGATCACTAGCCATGACTTCATCATTGGAAAACGGGCGCAATGGAAGTACAGGCCACTAAGCCCAAAGAAAAACAAAGATAATGGAGAGTTGACCAAAATGAGCACTAAATGACTTTTCGAGAGATCTCCTCAAATCACTGGTATGGACTATCGAAACTTCGTGGGATCAGCAGGTAGGTTCCAGATTCCAAGTGGTAAGTATCAGGGCCCTTAGCTATTTGTTCTTGAGAAATGACGGGTCTGGCCCATTCCTCGAAAGAGTTTTTTATGGGATCCCTATCTACAACAATTTTTCATTCTGGTTACCGGCGAACGAATAATTATTAAGTCCTCCTCTTTCCGGGACAACACATACAAGAGACCCTGCCCAACAGTTTTAGTGAACCTGGAAAGATGGCTATTTTATTGATGTTATGATTAGTCCCTTTTTTCCGATCTTCCCATCCATATAGTTATTTAGTTTTCACTAGAGCATATTATTGTTATTCACTAGAGCAATTATGATATGAAGTCAATCAGAGGCAAGTGTTCGGATAGGACCTAACGATTAGGTGCCCAAACGGACCCTTCTCTATTGGAAAGTCCTTTCCCAGCATGACGAAAAAACTATTTTTTGTGCAAACTGTGTATAATCTGAAGGTATTTAAATACCCAAGAATCTACTGTCCATGGGCCCATAGATTATTATTACTCTAAATTAAATCACAAGCCATCATTAGAATTAATAAGATCCATTACTACGATTATCTGTATTTAGTCATCGAAGGTACCTTTATTAGCTTTATGTTTTATCTAATGTATTCGGCTCATTTAATCCATTCGAGATACCATACAATGATTTTAGAAGGAAGGCTATAATAACATTCTTGATTGGATCTTTTCATGGAACGATCTATTTTATTTGATGATGATCCAACAAACTAATTTAAGGATTAAAAAGAGAGTGGTTTTATTCCGAAACGCATCGTGATCTGCAACCAATTATGTGCGTCAATATAAGTACCTGGACTCAGCGCTATAGCGTGTTTCAAATACTCAGCAGCTTGATCGAACCAAGCCTCAGCAATTTCAGAATCACCCTGTAGAATGGCTGTTCTCCCCGGTCGGAATAGGTGGTTCCTTCCTTAGAACAGTACTTGGAGAGTTCCTACCTCTACGGATCGGCAATCGTTCTTAATTGGGCCCCATTATCTACCCTATGATAACTGAATTAGATTTGTCATAAAATGTATCCCTTTGTTCCCATTTTGTTGGGGTAGACAGAAGAAGTTAATTCAGAAGTTTAAACTCTAATTTTTGATCATAAACAAGTTTTGCCTTTTCTCCCCCCTTCGAAGAATGAAGCATAGAATGCCCCTCTATCCTATAGATAGTGTTTATATAGTGTTAGAATTTCTGAAAGGTAACTATTCTCGGTTTCATATATGAAATTTATATAGAATAGAAATCTTGAACAAAAGACTTTCCTCCATAAGATAAGAAAAAAGAACTTACTACTTTGGGATCTGATGCTACACCGCTGCTAAATACTTTAGTGGATCGACTCTATTACATACAGTTGATTCCTAACTTTTTATCCCGTATTATGGCATAAGTAAGCAAAGCAGTTCTGCTCTACGACCCAATAGTTTGTTAATGATCTTTACGGTGTTTCTCTAATCCAATTATCCTTTATCCATTAGAGTATAGATATAGGATGTATCTCTATTTCTTCCTATTTTGGTTCTCGTGAAGTCTCTTTATTTGATTACAGTGATAAAAATCGTTGCCTTTAGACGATGGATATGGTAGAAAGCCTCTTTTTCTAAGTCTTTACTAGTCGAGGTCTTTTTTTTCCTTCTTTCTATGGTTAGTGGAGATCGTCGAACGTAATGGACAGATCACGCCATATTATTAAAGCTTGTGGTAAGGAATGGGTTTCGCTAGTGCCCGGAAATAATATTCAAGGCCGTTGTTATAGTGCTCTCGTTGCTGTGTGTAATAAGGCCTAGTGTATCGGTATATGAACTTCGTATAGGATCAATTCTGGTCGCGTAGCTTCTCTAATAAATTCTGTAAAGCTTCCGATAATTTCCTTCGGATGAGCCAACATACAGTTACGGTGTTCATTATTCAAAGATCTCCGTCCAGAAACGTACGTGAGATTTCATTTCATACGGCTCCTCCCTTCTGTGCATAGTACGTAAAGAAATAAAGTCCATGAATAAAATTCACTGATTCTCAGATCGGAACGACAGGAGCTGGGATTTTTACGCAAGGAAAGTTCTAGCACAGCTATATCCCACGCAAGAGTGTTTTGGGTCTAACAGCAAATCGATTAGTGCTAGATGGAAATGGTAATCCAGCAATGTCTTTGTCTCAACGCCCCCTATTTCCAGGAATTAGTCACTTCAAACGATCTTTGCTGGTTATACGGGTACCAAAGTACGAAACGAGAGGGAGGCGTTTGTGTTGGCAAAATTCCATCTTGTTAGCCCCGATACGATAAGGAAAAGGGTAATTTATAACAAAGTTTTGTGTTGTGATCTAGGTGTGTGAGTCTTAGCCCCATGCGCCTATTGGTACTCGTGGAGTAGGATTGCCCCGCAATACGGAACCTATTAACAAGTTTTTTGTTTTTGATCAAACTGTGAACCTTGTCGGCTCAATGACTAAAGTCGACACAGGCAAGTCATCTGACGCGCACTGCATGCAATCGAATGATCTCACACACGACTCACTAGCCCGACCAGGAATTGTGTCTATCTCCAAATCTGTTCACTGATGTTACACCAAGCTGTTGTGAACGTTCTATCGTGGCAACACACATTTGGTTCTCTGTTTATATCCCCGCAACACGCCCCTTTTTTCTCTCGTCCAGATAGAGGCCACACGACTAGACTAAAACTAAAACAAACAAGAAACAGAAAAAGAATAAATCGCACCCATCTCTGTAATAGGTAAATGCCTTTTTTCTCCGGAAGGTTGTCGACTTATTTCGTTAATAAGATTATTGGATACAATTGAAGAGGTCTTAGTCATAAAATTGCAATAGTTATCCGAGATCTAGGCATAATAACAATCCATTCTCATCTAAATCTTTTCATTACCCGAGGGAGTAAAGGATCTCGCAAACTAAAGGAATTTGTACAGTACGAAATAGACATAAAAACAGACTAATTCCTAAAAAAGATGTGTACCTTTGGTTACAATTGTCCCTTTTTGTTTGGATTGGACAGGAGAGATAGGAAATATTGGGGTTTCATTCCAATTCGCATTAGTATACCAATGAACGGAACTATTACTATTTCATCTAAGGTTGAAAACAAAGACTTTATTTATGGGGGATGCTGATAACTCTGAGAAGTTTTGATTGGTTATATCCAAAGAGGAAAAAGAATGAAATAAGCATGTAAAAAAAAAATAGAGTAGAGTAAAGTAAGCATCCATTTTGTTTTTTGTTGCATAACTGGAGTCGCCATGCCAGCAATGGAAATAGAAAATCCATGGGATAGAATCATAATTGGTACTTAGATCGATGGGTAGCTGATGAGGAAGTGTTGTTGAGAATGAGGAAAATTTTTATTGAAAGGAATTATTCCTATGGAACCATTTCCAGTCGTACTCGGGAGATAACTCATGAATGACTCGCTATTCACTCGGTTTCTGGTCAATAATAAGAATTTGTTTTTAGGAAAGATGGCCGAGTGTTCAAGGAGTAGCATTGGAACTGCTATGTAGGCTTTGTTCCGAGGGTTTCGAATCCTCTTTCTTGCCGTTTTCTCTTTAATTCAACAACGTTACTGAACACATATATCAAATCAAATAACAAATTGATACCATTGCATCCCAACAAGGAGGAACACTGACCTTTTTTGATAGAAAATTCTCTTATCCTAATTACAGTACTGTGGTACGACATACAATATCGGACAAAAGAAGAGCAAAAAAATCTTACTGCTGATCCATTGTGATACGTGATGAGAAAGCGGATCTAAGGCCCTTAGATCTATTTATTCAGTTATTTCGGCGAAAAGAGACGAAATTCTCGGAAATCTTCTTGTTATTTTCGTTAGGTTCAGTCTGACGGAAAAATTCGCGGACTAACAACTCATTTATTTCCAACGATTCCATGACTAGATGATTATTTGATTTACTACTACTGTTTTGGAATGAGGTTCAAAAGTCAAATGTTTGGCAATTCCTAGGGGGGGGTAAAGCAATATAATTTTGAATCAGAGCTCGATCTTTGTTTATCCTTCGTATAGTAATAATATTCTTCTGGGGTTTTTACAACGATAACTTGGTAATCCACTATACGACCATTAACTAAAATTGTCTATGGTTAAACTAATTGCCTGGCTCCAGGAATGGTCGAAAAGCCATACCAATAGGAAAAGGATGTCTATCCAAACGGCACTCAAGTAATGTTAGTAAAAACCGACCGGTGAACCTTGGCTTTTCCAGCGATATGCACATATCTAAAGTAATTGTCGATCGTCAGACCAGAATGAAACGCAATTTATGTTTTTCTTCTAGACGAATTTACGATACGCGAATCTTTGTCCCCAGAACGCAATATGGGTGCTTTAAGATCCACTCCGGAATCTAGGTCTTTTACTAGTTAGTCCTGGTTAAAGCCCACGACGGCGTTACTTTTGTGAACGAGTCCTCGGGTTAAACGAGACATAAAGACTCCTTTTTATTTATTGATTTTATTGAATTTCATGTTGTCAGAATAAAAAAAAATGCAAAGCTGAACTAAAATTAGAATGAACTAAGGGATAAACAAAGCAAAGCTAAATTTACCGAAATACTACAAAGTAGAATAAAATAAATGGATCAAGATCCGGATTTATTTTTTGTATATATAGGAAGTTGCAGCCCCGTTTTTGAATTGTCGTTAGAGAGAGATCTACTGTTCCAATACATTTTTGTCATGGTTTGCAAGTTACCAGACATAACATATGGGAAAAGAGGAGCGAGAGTGTCCAATCCGGAAAAATCGATAGAGAAAAAGCCGGCTATTATCGGAGTCGAACCGATGACCAATCGCATTACAAATGCGAGCTCTAACCTGGAGCTAAGGGCGGGCGCACATAACATAAACACAGAAATAGTATATAGAAATTGAGGAAAACTACCGATTTTAGCTATTAGCTGATCTTATGCTATTAGCTATTCGTTTAATATTACTATGAACTAGAACTATATAATATATATAGTATAGTTCTATATAGTTATATAGTATACTTAGTATACTTCTAACACGTAGATACTATCTCTAAACTAATACTATAACTAAAACTATTACTATAACTAACTAGCATAAGAATTCTGGACATTCTTCGAGGACTAATGCTAAACTATATATAACTAATAATATACAACATGATGTATTAGGAATTATATTATAATTTATTTAATTTATTTATTTATATTATTAATGTACTTTATACTTATTCTCATAGAATGAATAGAAAATTGGGAAAAGTGGAAATTTGGATTAGAAAAATCTACTATTCTTAAAACTAATTATTTTTAAAGAGAGTTATAGAAAATATAGGAAATCGTATTATAGGAATTCAATTCATATTCTATGAAGTTATATTTAATATTATGTTAATATGTATAGACGAATCGCGTCCTAAGATTAAAAAAAAAGCTAAGGATAAAGATCATCCTAATGAAAATAGACCATATCTGGTTTTGATCGGAAAAAGGAAGAAGATTAGGCAAAAAGAAGAAGAATATCGGACCGTTTCCATATCCAAATCGCACTGTAAAATGAAAGGCGAGGAGAAGACATATATAGTTGGATATATCTTCTATCCATATTGAATGCGATACCATCAATGATAGATCATTTCGAGAAAAAGTTCATTCAATTATAAATTGAAAAGGATGGAGGATAGCCAAAAAGAATCAACAGCAAGCATACACTGTTTCAATATAGAAATCATTATCTAACGAATCAACGGGTACAAACAAACAATAAATAAATGAAAAAGATAGTTGGAATTCAAAAGAGATTTGGGTAGTCAGAAGGGGAATATGGCGGAAATCGTGTAGACGCTACGGACTGATGGATTGAGCCTTTAGTATGGAAACCTGCTAAGTGGTAACTTCCAAATCAGATGAAAACCCTGGCAATTAAAAATGGGCAATCCATGAGACAAATCCTTAGTTTGAGAAAACCAAAGGTTTAAAAAAACTAGAAGAATTTAAAAGGATAGGTGCAGAGGACTCCATGGAAAGCTGTTCTAACGAAGGGAGTGACTACGTTGTTGGTCAGCTGGAATCAGTCTATCAAAATGAAGAAATAAGTGGTCTATATAACTCATAAGGATGTATACATACTCGCCATATCAAAAACGGATTAATATGACCGAATTATGTATAGATAATTATATATAATTTAATATGAAAAATTATCTATATGAAAAATGTCAGGACTATAGAAGCCATGTACATGGAAGTTGAAGGAAGAATCGACATATCAATATGCAACATTCCACCGCGTTGCTTAGATCGGTTGTTTGAAAAACATGATTAATCGGACGAGAATAAAGAAGAGTCCATTCTACAGTTCAATACCGACAAACAATGGAAAATGTATAGTAAGAGGAAAATCCGGCGACTTTAAAATCGTGAGGGTTCAAGTCCTCTATCCCCATAAAAAGCCTAGTGTACTTCCTAAGTATTTATCCTCTTTTTCTCATCAGGGTTCAGTTGCAAACAAAATTTCACTATCTTTTCATCCACTTGACTCTGTCACAAAACGGGATCCGTGAACCCTAAAATCCTTGGATCTTATACCTTTGGATTAGAACCTGTACACAATATTGAACAGATATGGCAAAGAATCTCTATTATGAATCATTCACAGTCTATATCATTAGTCCTACACTTACTTGTCAAATTTTTTACTACTTTTCGTCCCTGTAATTAACATAGACACAAGTACTCACTAGGATGATGCACGGGAAATGGTCGGGAGAGCTCTAGTTTGGTAGAGCGGGAATGAAAATCCTCTGGTCACCAGTTCAAAATAGGTCCTGACACGTAAAGTTAAGTTATCGGATAGATATCATACAAATTAATCGAGATAGATCGCGGCGGTAATAGTCTAGAGCATGATACGTATTTACTCAAATCAAGATGGGACTATGTACTCATCTAGATGATAATATATATATATACTCTTTTGGGGGGATGGTAAAAAATATCTGTATGATTGGTTATGGTAAGAAAACAAGGAGATTATGCTCCCGCTCTTTTCTTTCTGGTTCTTCATACTGGCTTTCTCTCATTCAAAAAGATATTAAGTCTTCATCTATTTCAAAATAAAAATAAATAGTAAAAAAAAAACTTAAAGCGAGAGGAGTTTAAAAGATAGCAATAGGGACAGAATGCACTTCAGACACAGATACAACTAAAATCCAATCCCTTTTAATTTCTTCATTCCTATTTTTTGACTTTATTCCATGTCTTCCTCTTGCTTACGTAGGCTGTCCGGGGTCCATCTACATCTAAGTAAGTTATGTGCGCGGTACAAAGTTCATAGTGCAGAACTCTTTTGATTATCCCATTGTTCTGCTCATCGAAATGGATTATGATACTATTCCAAATTTTGGAATATAAAAATGAAGGTTGTTTTTAGGTTATCCATAATACGAATTAAAGTCCGGTTATTCTTGATCTGAAACGGAACGATTATAAAAATTTTCTGCCTCTCGTCTCCATTTTCTTCTCCTTCTTATCCTTCAATTGAAAGAAATCTGGAATCGTGTCATAGTCGGTTAAAGTAAAACATTAGTTCTTATAATTTAATGAGAGATCTTGTATTTCATAGAAATTGGGAATATAGTCCTTACGTAGGGGCCAACCTATCCCAACTTTCGGCATCAAAATGACCTTTAGTATGGCACCTGCTAAGTGGTAACTCCAAATTCAGAAGAAACCCTGGAATGACAAAATGGGCAATCCTGAGCCAAATCTTATTTTTAGAACACAAAGTTTATAAAACTAGAAGTTAAACGCTAGGTGCGAGACTCAATGGAAGCTGTTCTAACGAATGGAGTTGACTACGTTTTGTTGGTAGCTGGAATCCGTCTATCAAATCTTACAGAAAGTATGGTCGCTATATACCTAATAGATTATACATACTGCCATATCAAACGATTATCATGCCCCGAAGCTATTATATTTATTATATATAAATTTACTAATATGATTATAATATGAAAAATTCAAGTTAGTAGGATCCATTAAGGAAGTTGAAGGAAGAATCGAATATTCAATTATGAAATCATTCATTCCCGAGTTTGATTAGATCTTTGTGAAAACTGATAATCGGACAGAATAAAGAGATAGTCCCATTCTACTGTCAAATACCGGGGGACAACAATGAAATTTTAGTAAAGTGAACATCCGTCGACTTTAAAATCGTGAGGGTTCAGTCCTCTATCCCCAAAACAAGCCTATTTACTTCCTAAGTATTTATCCTCTTCTGTTTTTTTTATCAGTGGTTCAGTTCCAAACAAAATTCACTATCTTCTCATTCCCTCTAGCTCTTTCACACGGATCCGAACTAACTCCTTGGCTCTTATCCCATTTTGATAGAACCTGTACAAATGACATATATGGCAAAGATCTCTATTATTGAATCCTTCACAGTCCATAGCATTAATCCTTACACTGACTGTCAAATTTTTTTACTACTTTTTAGTCCCTTTACTTACATAGACACAGTACTCCACTAGGATGATGCACGGGAAATTGGTCGTGGATCGCTCAGTTGGTAGTGCAGAAAAGGACTGGAACAATCCTCGTGTCACAGTTCAAATCTGGTTCCTGACACGTAAATCCTGTATCGATAGATATTCATCAAATTAATCGAGATAGATCGGGCGGTTAATAGTCTAGAGCATGATACTTTTTACTCATCTAGAGTTACATATTTACTCATCTAATGTATATATATATATATACCTCCTTTTTGGGGGGATTGTAAAAACTATATTATGGATGGTTTATGGGGTAAAGAACAAGTGAGATATGCTCCCGTCCTCTTTTTCTTTCTTGTTTTCTTCATACTGGTTCTTTCTCTCATTCAAAAAGAATATTAAGTCTTCATCTATATTCACACTAAAATAAATAAGTAAAAAAAAAAACTTAAAGCGAGAGGAGTTAAAAGATACCCTAACAGAATGCACTTCAGACACAGTACCATAAATCCAATCCCTTTTCATTTCTTCATTTCATATTTTTTGCCATTTCTGCCATTCTTCCTCTTGCTTACGTTACTGTCCGGGGTCCTCTACATCTAAGTAAGTTATGTGGCGCGGATCAAAGTTCATAGTGCAGAACTCTTTTTTGATTCATCCCATTGTTTCGCTCATACGAAATGGATATGATCTATGTCCAAATTTTTGGAATTAAATGAAGTTTTTTTTGGTTATTCCAAATACGAAT
This sequence comes from Musa balbisiana, assembly GCA_004837865.1. Classification (NCBI taxonomy): domain Eukaryota; kingdom Viridiplantae; phylum Streptophyta; class Magnoliopsida; order Zingiberales; family Musaceae; genus Musa; species Musa balbisiana. Next base: position 16,338 of record PYDT01002474.1, read on the forward strand.
TAAAGTCCGGTTACTTTCTTTCATCTAGAACGGAACGAAAATAATTCCTTCACTTGAAATAATCTGAATCGTGTCATAGTCGTATAGTAAACATAGTTTCTTATCATTTTCATGAGCTCTTGTATTTCAATAGAAATTGGGGGTAATATGTCCCTACGTAGGGCCAACCTATCCAACTTTCCGGCACAAATACGTTTAAGGCGTGGAATGGATTATCATAAGAGATTCCCAACTATCAAAGATTCGCGTTCTTGAAAATCAGCACTTCTCCAAATCCAGACAACGACGGGATTCTAGATTATTCTTGGGGCAAATACTTTATGCATACCTCTTCTGGTTAGCTATACCATGAAGGACGTTTCTCGTAAGATGATACCACTGGCCTAAAACACCGCCTGGTGCTACTCATAGGCACACTGGGAGCGTAAATACTTGTAACCATATACATATGAATGAAGGCAATGGAATCCCAATCCTCGGTTGTATTTTTAAAGTTTCATTCCTCGCAATCAAAGCCCAAAGCTCTATGAACTAAATCTGGTGGACGAACCAATCAGATAAACGATCCTGCTGCACTTCTTGATCTCTCCACATTTGTATTTGTGATGAGTATTTCTTTTTTTTTTTGGTTATTTAATTTACACATGGAATTTTTAAAGATTGGACCCTTTTTTCTTATTCTGCAACAAAAGAACCTACCTTGTCTATTCATAATAAGGGGAGTACGAACTTTGATTGAAAACTGTTTCAGAAGGTTTTTTTTTTTTTTTTCTGTTTTTTTTTTGTCGGGTATCTCGGAAGTTAGGATGGTGATTGAGGTAGAGCAATTTTGATCCTAATTTCCAGTAGAGACTGCGTCGACACAAAACTTGATGGTAGTAAAACATCGATTTCCTGTGAGACACAGGTCTATCTTCCAAAGAGTTCTCGAGATATTTTCTACGACGTTTCGGTATAGCATCTATAACCGCCTTGGTTAGGGGGGCAGCACGGCAATAGACAATCGACAGGAATTAGCTTACGACTCCACGAACAGTATATAAGCATCAGTACGGGAAAATCCCTCCTGTAATAGTACAAGCTCCATAGCTAAGACATATTTTGGTTCAGGCATGTGGCCCTCAATAAATCTTACTAAAGAGGAGCCATTTTCATGTTACTGTGCCGGCTTTAAATTTAGGTCTGCTTGTCTAGGACTACGATCTTGGTACCAATCCATACGATCAACGTCGAATCCGAGACGATTAATGAAGCAAAATCAATGAAAACAACAATGGTCCGTATAGACGCGGCCTTAAACTGGAAAGTCTTGACCAATTCGAAAGATCATTCAATGTAGTTGAAATAACGAATTGGTCATGGTTTTGTCAACTACGGAAACTCAATCAAATTCATAATGTCTCAATGTAATCTTTTCCTTTCATTTTATTTTGATGTCTGACTACAGTTAAGACCATTCCAATGCTCCTTGTCGCCATGCATTTAAACGTGAACAACAAGTGGGATAAGCACAAACAATTAAAAGCTTCGAAAATCCAGATAAACCCAATACATCGAAACTCAGTGCACATGGATAATCGAAAGACCGTTCACCATCAAAAACAACAAAAACTAGAAGCAAACATGTAAAGCGGATTCGAAATTGTACCAAGCATACCAATGGGTTCTATACCGATTCATAACTAGAGAGCTCTCTGGTCCTTCATAAACGGGGCTTTAAAACTCCGGAAATTACAAATGCCAAGATAGGAATAACGCTTGATCTTATAGAAATGCCCAGAAATATCATATGTGACAGCAGGAAACATAAATGTAATCCCATACTTAATGTGGAATAGACCGAATTATTCGATTCGAATCGGAATTGTCATTTCATACCATAACTTCTTATCTTAGGCGAAAACAAGAATTGATTTTGATCAAATCAAAACGCATAGTTTAGAGTTGTTTGCTGTGGGGCATGTTTTTTTCAAGATTATCTAATGGAATCCACTTACCATTGTGATTTCGATTCCTATTGCGAATGGTGTAGCATAGGATGCTCTTACACAAACAAAACTCTTCTCTCTGTCTTGGGTCTCTACATCTAGAAAAAGGTAATAAATATACAATATCCTATGCTATAATATTTCTAGACAAACTATAATAAACATCAATACCTAGAAATTAGGAAGTAATATCCTATAAATTAAATACTAGAATTACTTAGTCATTAGGAATCTATGTTGAGTATATATAATCAACATAATGAGATAATAATAATTTCATTTAATTTTTTAAATTAAATTTTTCAATAATCATATGGGGTTAAAATGTCTAGGGATTCTAGCATATCTATTGATCGAGTATTCATTTTTCATTAAAATCTGGGTATAGGATCATGTTCTATTGATTTGATACGAATATGAATACATAATTTAATGCATCGCAGGATTTTTATCTTTTCTTGTCCTAGATTCATTCGATTTTTCCGTTAATTGATTCAATCCGTGAAATGAGAGTGAACATATAACAACTTATATCTTTCTATACAAAAAATTGGAAACTTGGAACCTGGACGTATCCCACCTCCTCAGAATAATAATAAGAATCGAGTTATTCATTAGGAGTTGAATGAAGATTCATTCTATTTCGGACCAATCTCGGTCCTAAACAAAGATTACGATTTGGAATGACCCAAATACTTTGTTTGTTTTTGTTACGGCAATACGCTTAATAACTTAATCTATAATGGAGCCAGCAATGGGTTTTAGATTTCGCTAACCAAAGAAAAGGTGTTTACAGCAAACCTATACTAGACAATGAAACTAGCAAAGAGTGGATTAGTATACGACGGAATCCATAAATGATTTACACCCATTTTTCAAATAGAAGCATCACAACATTATCGATGTTCGAACGGACCAATCACATCCAAACCCCACTCAACTCATCGAATAAGAAGAGAAACGTTATATATTTAGATTTAGCCCAAGTCGTATCTCTCCATTATCTTCTGAATCAATACGATAAGGTTGCTCTTGTTCTCTGCCAAAAACGATTATGATTAGTTAGGGGGATTCTGCAAATACCAGCACAAGACCCAAGACCACGAAAATAATAGGTCCTAGACCCATGTGACTTAGGATTAGACTTGGTTGGTTCCCATAGAAATGAAACCTATACTAACCTAAAATATAATAATTAGGATTAGGGCTATACGGACTCAACCGTACCTTCTCGTAAACGTCAAACTGATTATTTCGAAATTATTCGAACTGTTTCAAGACCCACATGGCATTTTGTGCCATTGGGCTCTTTCATCAACTGGTGTAAAGATCAGTTTGTCCACCATATTTTTTTCTTTAGAGGAAGATAATTAATTGTTTCCTCTGGTGCTCTGATTTATTATTTGTATTCTGATCTAGGCGCATAAACCAAAGTGTTTTCAAAGAAGGGTTATCTTGACTTAGGTCTGCCTCGGCCTAGACAAACCTAAGTTAAATTGGATCTCTATCGCTCCGCTTCACAGTCCGCATAGAGACTTCATACACCTTAAAGTTCATATCTAAAAGAGGTTATTTGAGGCCCTTATACCCTTATGCCTAGCACTGGAATGTGCTTGGTATTTACCTTATCAACTATCAAATCAATGGCGGGTTCTAGTTGATTTGGCAACTGAATTCGCGCCTGATCGACCGAACCAAATATTTGTCAAGCTATTGTTCTCCTTGTTCCCTTCGAACCATGAGTAAGACATTGATTTCTCCAATACGAGCAATTATGTTCGTTGCATAATAGCTCTTTGAAAAGCCATTGGCGCGGCTTGTAGAACGAGGTGCTTCAAAACTGAGGCTATAAGCCCTTGGTCATAGTACACTTAACTATAGATAATTCTTGTCAAGATGGATATTCCATAATCCACATCATAGCTCTCGATCTATTTATTTTATTTCCGCTTAACCGACGATTATTATTGCTTAGAAATAATATGTTCCACCTATACTCCGCCGAGTGATGGGTTTATTTTTGTGGTGCTAAATGACCACTTAACTCCTGGTTTAGTATTGCTTTCATAACGGCGGGAGTCATTGTTGCAAATCAATAGGAGGTAGAACTTATTAGATACCATTAGTCGATGAAATGATTCTAATAGTTGGTTTCTACCCCATCTTCTTTTTTTGTTTTATCAGATTATCTTGATTTGGTCAATTGGCAGAATCAACAGGTGGTGTAAATAAGAACTGTTTAAAACGTCTCTTTATTATTTTGTATGTATTGACTTTACTAGTAGAAATAACATTGACAGCCTCTACTCGTGTCCTAGCTCGTGCTGAGATTAGATTCGCTTCAATGCTTGTCTCTTACCCTCAGCTCGACTCAAGTTGCTCAGCTATTTCAAGAGCGGGTTGAGCTTCTTGCGGATCACAATGTCAGTACTTTATTTCCGCATCAGTTCCTAAAATGGGATCTCATTCTTACCTATTCTAGCGAAACCACCCATCAGAGCCACCGTTAACCATTGTGTCGTTTGTTGTGCGTATTCTCAAAAGACCTATATCTACAGCCGTGGCAATAGGGGCGGGTTTGGTATCCGCCATTTGGCACTATTAGTAGATAAATTATTTCTTCACTTCTGAGTCCCAACTAATTCCGATTAGGAGTCCATACACAAAGATTTAAGGTATTTTCTTCAATTGGCTCTCCCTCTTCTAAGTTCATAGCTTTCGCGTAGCTTCATCGATGTTACCGTACTAAATAAGGCCTGGCTCGGGAAGACGTCTAACTCTCGCGAAGGATCAGTTGAAACCCCCGAATTGTTTCTGCAAGACAACATTATTTTTCCTGAAGAACAATTAAATACTTCTGCCACGAAGAAGGTTGTGATAAGAAACGCTCGATTTTTCGTGCTCTTGCTAAGTTTAACGCATCTTCTTCGGATAATTCGTCCAACCCAAGCATAGGCTTATAATGTCCTGAAGTTCTTTGTAAACGTTTGTGAATTTTGCTTAACTCTTTGCGCAGTTTCAATAATGTTCCTCGCCAACGCTCCGATTTGTAACATAGTTGACGTTGAATCTAAGGATCACCACTGCTGAACATTCCTTTGGCATAATCCTCTTGATAATACGTGTAGTAGCTCTAATGTGCAAATGTCCGTGGCAGGAGCAGGTCTGTCAAATCGTCCGCGGTACATAAACGGCTTTGGATCGAGTTTAGATCCCTCTTTGGTAGAAGTAATTCTTTCGTGCAAGAACCCATTTCCTGTACTAAGGGTAGTTTAGATACCCACTGCAGAAGCATTCTCCCCAATAATGCGATCTTCGTGATCCTGCTTGGACGAAACGAAAGATATTGTCGATGAAAAGAAGTACTTCTTGTTCATTACCATCCCGAATATTTTCCGCCATAGTTAGGGGCAGTCAAACCCACTCTCATACGAGCTCCCCGTCGGTTCCATTCATTTGACCATAGACTAGAGCTACTGTTGATTCTGCATATTTTTTTCATTAATTCTCGGTTCTTTCATTTCCCCATGTAAAACTTTCCTTCACGAGTACGTTCTCCTACTCCGCCAAATACAATACGCCTCATGAGCTTTGGCAATGTGTTGATCAATTCCATGATGAGTACTGTTTTACCTACTCGTCCAGCTCCTCCAAATAGTCCCGTTTTCCTGCCCCGCGATAAGTAGCTAAAAGATCCACGTACTTTAATTCCTGTCAAGATTGATACTTTCGTCCCTCTAACTGTAAAGGCAGGTGCAGTCTATGATAGGAGATTTGTGCTAGTAATCGTACAGGACCTAATTATCCAACAGCTCCCCAATAACGTTGAAAAGTCGTCCGAGGTAGCTCCACCGACGAACGCTTAGAGGACTCCGTTCAATCACTTGCCTTCCTCTCATCAGTCCATCTGTAGCACTCATAGCTAAGCTCTAACTCGATTATTTCCTAAAATTGTTGTACCTCCAAGTCACATTATTTGCTGACCGATAGTATCTCGAGCCCTTACTACCAAGCGTTATAAATATTAGGCATCTTGCCGGAGTAAAACCCACATCCAGTACTGGGCAATAATTTAGGCGAATACGCCCTAGGTTTTTGTTCTTCAAGTGGTGGAAACCGCAGGACTAGAAGGGGTAGGATTGATTCTCATATTATAATTAAAATAAAGTATTTCGACAGTTTTTTATAATAGTGCCCTGCCAGTCGAAAATAAATGCCGATGCAATTGATCGTTAACTTCCATAAGAAATAAATGGGAGTTAGCCTTGATTTGTTGTACCAACCCAACCGAATAACGATTCCTCGTTTACTCATTCAATGAGTACATTTTCAAGTTCAGCCACTCCTGCTTTTTTCAAAGAATATAGTACCATAAACACGATAGTCCTTTCAATTTCTCTATCCATTAATAAAAAACCATCCGTAATTAGATTCTATTATCTATAGAATTTCGAACCCGAACTCCATGTATGATTCATTAGTTCGATCTAATTGGGCCATTGTTTTCTTTATGTTTTTTTGAATAGATATTGTATTTCCGCCTATCTATTCTTTTTATACCCTTTTTAGGATGAATTATGCCTATTCTTTCACATCTAGGATTTACATACAACATATATCACTGTCCAGAGTGAATTTTTCTTAGTAATTAGAATTCCAAAATAAGAAGGATATCCATTTGATTTTATTGTAAACTGCAAAACGACACATTAGGTTTGGGTTGCGCCATATTCTCAAAGAGTATACAATAATATGTATTGATGCATCAAATACATGGTCTAATAATGACCATTTCATTTTAACATAACATTGAAATTAGTTGATAATTTAGGTTAATATTTTTTTTCTCTTTTTTTTGAAAAATTTTTGTCAAAGGTTTCATTCCACCATAATCTATATCGAGTAGACCTTGTCGTTGTGAGAATTCTTAATTCATGATTGTAGGGAGACTTATGTCACCACAAACAAGACTAAAGCACGTGTTTGGATTTTAAGCTGGTGTTAAAGTTACAAATTGCCTTATTATACTCCGAACTACGAGTCAAAGATACTGATATCTGGCAGCATTTCCGAGTACTCCTCAACCCTGGAGGTCGCCCGAATAGCAGGGCTGGGCGGTAGCTGCCGAATCTTCTACTGGTTGAACAGGACAACTGTTTGGGACGGTGTGAGTTTACTTATCCGTTCTTGATCGTACAAAGGCCGATTCTACCACTCCGAGGCCGTTGTTGGGGAGGAAAATCAATATATTGCCTTATGTAGCTTATCCTTTATACCTTTTTGAAGAAGTTCTGTACGAACATGTTTACTTCCTTGTGGGTTATGTATTTGGTTTCAAAGCCTTACGAGCTCTACTCTGAGATTTGCGAGTCCCACTGGGTCTTATTCCAAAACTGGTGCCAGGCCACGCCTCACGGGCCCCCCCCCCCCCATTCAGTTGAAAGAGTTAAGTTGAACAGATGTCGTCCCCTATTTGTAATTTACTATTAAAACCAAATTGGGATTTCTGCAAAAAACTACGGTAGTAGCGTTTAAATGAATGTCTACGTGGTGGACTTGATTTTACCAAAGAGGATGAACGTGAAACTCACTAAGCCTTTATGCGTTGGAGAGATCGTTTCTTATTTTTTCCCGAAGCAATTTTGAAAGCGGGGGGGGGGCAGGCCGAAACAGGTGAAATCAACGACAGTACTTGAATGCTAACTGCGTACATGTGAAGAAATGAATGAAAGGGCCATTGTGGCCGAGAATTAGGAGTTTCCTCTCGTAATGCCTGACTAATAACTTGGTAGTCACTGCAAATACTAGCTTGCTCATTATTGCACGTGACAACGGCCTACTTCTTCCACTCATCGCGCAATGCTGCAGTATTGATAGCAGAAAAATCATGGTATGCTGTTTTCCGTGTAACTACTAAGCTTACGTATGTCTGGTGGAGTCATATCAGCCGGTACAGTAGTAGGTCAACTGGAAGGGGAACGTGAGATGACTTTAGTTTTCGGTTGATTTTTCCGTGATGATTATATTCGAAAAAGACCGAATCGCGGTATTTTCTTCACGCAAGATTGGGTCTCTATGCCGGTGTTCTGCCCGTTGCTTCAGGGGGTATCTTTTGGCAATCCTGCTCTGACCGAATCTTTGGGATGATTCCGTACTACAGTTTGGCGTAGAAACTTTAGGACCCCCTTGGGGAACTGCACCTGTGCCTAGCTATAGGGTGGCTTAGAGGCGTGTGTAACAAGCTCGTACTGGGGACGTGATCTTGCTCGTGAAGGTATGAAATTATCCGTGAGCGAGCAAATGGATCCCTTGACACTAGCCGCTGCTTGTGAAGTATGGAAAGAATCAAATTCGAATTCGAACAGTAGAATAAGCTAGATAAAGAAAGTAAGGTGTGCATAATTCATAATTCCTGTTTGTTCTCCTAATTGATTGCAATTAAATTCGCCCAATCTGTCCTAAAAAAAAAGATTGGGCCCGATTGCCGAATAACACAAAAGCTGGCATTCTATACTAGGATTTGCTCTATCTTTTATATGTCAGATTTGTACAGGATCTTTTTTTTTCCCCCCCCTTACCTATATATACAAGATAAGATCGAACTAAACAACTCAATACTTCTCTTGTTTGTTGTTGGATCCTAGGATGGAATTTAATTTATGGATTCCTGGATTGGTGACTTTTTATATCTCCTAGTTTCAGGCCATAGATCAGCCAAGGGAAGGTCCTTTACCCATCCTATATATATTGTCTTTTCGTTCCATGTTAAAATAGAAACGTATTATTTGATTATACAAAACAATTCTTTATTCTTTATTTATAGAAATAAACCACTATCTCTAATTTCGATGAGCTTTTTACACACAGGGACCAACGCTGTTTCTTTTTCTATTTTAAAATTGAGAAAAGATTCGATCAATATTATTAAGTGATACCCTCGGCTTCCCACAAAAAGAGAATCATTTTACTTTCCCTATTTGATTTCTTATCAAATTAAGCATACGACTACTCTATCTTAGGATTGTTAATTAAAACGAGTAAGTATTGCAAGAACGATTAAGTATGAAGAAATGAATTTATCCATCGAATGTATTGGTATTCATCAAATAGGGGGTATCAAAGACCTATGGGAAAATGGTGGTTTCCGTTCGATTTTGTCATCACGCGAAGTTAGAACTAGGTGTGGCTAGTAAATCAATGGTAGTCTTGCTGTATTGGACATACCAGTAGAATTGCCAACCTCTTCTAAACGAGTACAAGAACAGATTCCTAGTGGAATCATAGTGGTAATTATAGTTTCCCTAATGTTGAATTCTTTATTTGAAATCAAGGATCTTTGGAGTTTGATCTCTATACACTTTTTATTTAGTTAGGATAGTAATGGTTACAGTACTCTGTTATTTTGATATTGCAAATCAGATTTTTAGGTTGACAATGATTTTCTTTTCTGAGTGAACAAAAAAAACTTTCTAGTTATTTGAGTAGGGGATAATAAAACAATCACTTACTATTTCTTATGTATGATACTCACTCTATTTGAATAATCACATTCATATTTGCATTGATAGTTCTCTCGGTTTTTGAAGTCGTATTAATAGTTCTATTTGCGGGTATTACCACAATACATGTGACAGTTACTTTTTATAACTCATTTGTACTGAATAAATAGTAGTGAGAGCGGTAGGTTCTAGTAAAGAACCAAAAATTTCAATATTTCCATAAGAAGTAGAATTCCATGAAGACGTTAAGTCAGATTTCCATGAAGAAGGCGAATCATATTTCCATGAGAGTAGAATCAGATTTCCATGAAGAAGTAGAATCAGTTCCATGAATAAGTAGAATCAGATTTCGTATGAAGAATAGAATCAGATTTCCATGAAGAGTTAGAATCCGTTTCCATGAAAGAATAAATCGGATTCCATGAAGAATAGAAATCAGACTTCCAGAAGAATTAGAAATCCAGACTTCCATGAAGACGTAGAAATCCATGATTTACATATAAATCAAAATACCCAACTTTATGGTTTCACTGGGCGAAAATTGTTATTGTTTACAATTATAAAAATTTTTTAGTCAAAAATGACTATTTGTGAACAGTGTGGATAATCAGTTGAAAAGCGTAGTTCAGATCGAATTGAACTTTCGATTGATCCCGGAACTTGGGATCCTCTGGATAAAGATATGATATCTATAGACCCCATTGATTTTCGTTCAAAGAGTACCTTATGAGATCGTATCGATTTTTATATCAAACGTGACAGGTTTCGCTGATGCTATTCAAATGCATAGGTCAAATAATGGTAATTCCCGTAGCCTTGGCGTTTGGGGATTTTCGTTTATGGAGGTAGTATGGATCCGTAGTAGGCGAGAAAATTACCGTTTTTGATCGTTATGCCTATATCATCTCTACCTGTCATTATTTGTGTTTTGCTTCTGGAGGAGCACGCATGCCAAGAAGGAATTTGAGCTTGATCCAATGGCTAAAATATTCTTCTGCTTCTCTATTATCACTTCAGATAAAAAGTTATTCCTATTACATCTTACATCTCCCTACACTGGGATTAACAGCCAGTTTTTGGTATGTTGGATATCATTATTGCTGAACTAAACGCCTACATTCATTTTTGCGGTAACAGGAGTATTGAACAACATTAAAAAAGGTACTACCTGAATGTTCACAAGTGTCTGTATTTTTTCCATAAAGTTTTATTCGACCACTATTACCACGTAATCCTTTTTAACAGGTGTTCATGGTGAGTTATTTCCACTCCACTGTTTCTTTCCCTTGATCAGTTCAAAAAATGTAAAGGTAATAGCACTAGATTCAGTTATTTTATTGGTAGCGAACAAGTATTTAATTAGTCGTAATCAGGTGTTTTCTTTGTGACATAAGTTCTCTGTATAATAGACAGATGTTTTTCGGATATTTTTTTATTTTATATTTTATTATATGTTATTATTCTTTATTGTATTTATTGTATAATATTTTATAAGTATAATTATAATATAAAAATATAATAATAATAAAATATAAAAATTTTTTAGAATCTTTTAGAATATAAATATATAGTTTTCATCTAACTCATTTTCTATCTATCATATAGAATTATAGTTTGATATACTTAGTACTTATAATAAATATATTTATTATAATTTTTTATGAAAGGAGAAGATCTAATGGCTTGATATACTTATATAGAACTTGATATTACTTATAATCGATAGATCATAAGTAATAGATATATCATAAAAGATATCTTTCTACTAGATAGAAATATTAAAACAGATAGAATATTAAATTTTAGCACCTATTCCTAGACATATCCTCCCAACTTACCCTCTCTGTTGTGCCTTTAGTGGTCCTAGTATTTCCGGCAATTGGGGGCAATGGTTTCCTTTATTTCTTCAGTGTCCAAAGAAATAAGTGTCTAGACCCAATTGTACCGACTCTTATCAATTTATTTCACCACTGATGATAGATACGATATTACTCGTGTAATATGGTATGATAATGTGTCTCTTTTTCCGAACCACAAATGAAAGACGTTTATGCGGATATATGATTCTGCATAGAATCATTTTGGAATCTGAGCTGGTTTCAAAATGGATTATTGCATATTTTTTAATAGAATTCATGTAATCTACCAAGTACGTCCTACTTTTTTCACATCAGAATAGTGCTAGTTGATGAAAGTTACTTCGTGCGGGATCACGAAAGGTAAAGTAAAATTTATTTGGGTTATTTCCTCAATTCCAATCGAATGCACTGGACTAGTATAGTATGATGGCGATCAGAACTATAGGGATAGAACTTATAACTGTGCTCGAAAAACGAGTAATTTTTGCTGGCCTGGTATCCTTTTTTTTTTAGTTCACTAATGAATTTCTTAGTGGTTGGAACTTCCTTTATCTTGGTAGGAAGTTGAGAGCCGTATTTCCATCTCAGCACATCATTTTTTTTTCCACAGGGATCGGGATGTCTTTCTACGGGATCGCGGGTCTATTCATTAGCTCAGTATTTGTGGTTCTACAATTCGTGGAATGTAGGTGCGGTTGATTACCGTTCCGCTAGAAACGACGGAATAGTGTGGTATTTTTTCCGTCTGGGGGATTTCCTGAATAAATCGTCGCATCTTCCTTCGCTTCTTTATGAGTAGATATCCAATCATCAGAATGAGGTTAAGAGGGTCTTTATCCTCGTCGTTCCTTTATATGAAATCAAGGCCAAGGAGCCAGTCCCTGACTCGTACTGATGAAATTTTACTCCACAGAAATGAACAAAAGCCGCCGAATTGTCCTAGTTCTTGCTGCGTACCAATTGAAGTATTTGACACAACGAACTGAAGTGACCGAATAAAATGAAGAACTATTTTCTCCAGATGGGGGAAGGAACTTGAAACCTTCTCGAACATGTATTTTCGTTAATACGAAATTCAGCTGTAGGCCCCAATTGGATTGATACCCTTTTCTGTTAGACGTGAAACCTTTCGAGAATTAATTGCTCCGTGGGAGTTTTTTCGTCTCGAAACTCGATTCGTTACTTACTTCAGTGTGTTTCGAGTGGTATCGAAATGAACAAATGAAATTAAAATTGGTCAATTTGCCCAATGAGATAGCCGGAATCTATGTTATTTCTTTTTTGTTCTCCTTTCATCCAAAAGGACGCTTATTCTATGTCGTTCCTTCTAAGTAAATACAAATCAATTAATTACACAATATAGAAAGGAATATACCCATAGTGTCCATACCTGTTATACAACTCGTGCTTCAAAATAAATATCATTATCAATAAGTCAACGAATAAGCAGGGGTTCATTAACCTTCATTCACAGAAAAAAAAAATGAAAAAGAAAGAAAGGCATTGCCTCCCCCCCTATCTGCGCATCTATAGTAGTTTTTGCCCTTGTGGTTCCTCTTTCTCATTTATAAATGTTCTGGAACCTTGGGTTACTAATTGGTGGAATACAGGCAATCCTAAAATTTTTTTGAATCATCTTCAGAGAAAAACGTGCTGGAAAGATTCATATAATTAGAAGAACTATTCCTATTGGCACAAATGATAAAGGAGTACCCGGAACGCATATACAAAAACTTCATATAGTAATCCAAAAGGAAACAATACAATTAGTCCAAGCCACACATAATATGATCTCCATATCTTTTGCTTTCTCGACAATATATCTGTTTCGCTATCTAAGTGTTTATTTTATTCTGAGTAATGCGAACTCGTCCCTTCTTTATTCTTTGGTTCGGAGGATTCCTCTATACTTAAGTACACAATAAAAGCTTTTTATTCTTTTAGTTACTTATTATTGATCGGATTTCACTCGACCCATGGTTGTAACAATGATTCGTTCGGTCGACAACGAGTTTGGATTGGCTCATAACGATCAAATTATATCTTGTTTGTTCCCCACTTTTCCAGTTATCTAGATACAAATTGTGAAATCTTGGATCTTCCTTTTTTTAAAATCGTGTAGCTCCTTCGCTTGTAGTAATTTATCGTCATAATGATAAAGACTCATTTGATCTTATTACTAATCAATCAATCAGAATCTTTCTGTCGTGTATAAAGAAGTATGTTCAATTTTACTAATTTTTATACTTTTATCTGTTCCAGTATTCGTTCCTATATTCCAGTACAAGTATTCCAGTACAATGACAGACGCCGTGTATAGGAACTATACTAGTAACCTATCTACTTTTTGTAGAAATTCCGGGATCAATGATTGGACATGCAAAATAAAAAACTTTTTCTGGTAAAGGAAGAGATGACTCGATCCATTTCTGTATCGTGATCATGATATAGGTAAAACTCGGGCATCTATTTCAAAATGCATATCCCATTTTTGGCATCATGGTTCTGAAAACCCGCGAAGCAACGACAACGTATGTGGCTCAATTGCCATTTAGCTACAAACGCCGTGGATTTGGAAGGGGGTTCCGCAAGCTGGGGCTTCCCGATACTGTATTTGAATTCATTGTTGTTCGAAGCACCTATGATAGCCACTGAAACCAGTTCTTGCAATGGTAAAAGGGGACTTGATTGGGGGCTGTTCGCATTTTACCGACGGATTCGAATTAGCCCCCCCCCCCTTGATCGTGTTCTCCTGAGTTGAAGAAAAGCTATAGGAAACTGTACTTACTTCAGAGTTACGTCCGCCAATAAAAGAATATTCTTGTGATAGGTCCTGTTCCCGTTCAAAATATAGTGAAATCGTCTTTCCCATCGTTCCCCGACCCCTGCTACGCAGAAAGACGTTTCCTTTCTTAAAATATTCCCATATACGTAGGTGTGAACAGAGGAAGGGGTCGGATTTATCTGCTGGTAATGCAACAGTAACAATACTCTATATGCTACTCAGCAGGTATATAAGCCGAATCGTACGTAAGAAAAGGGGTATGAATACCATAGTTGATGCATCGGATGTACATCAAGTGTTGAATTATACCTCCATGCACCAAAACTTCTTGTTTTCAGAGGGTGAATCTCCAACTTGATCACCATTACAATCTCCCCATGTGGGAGGCTTGTCAGTGGAGATGCAGATAGTGCTTCAGACCATTACGGCCAAGGTCTTTGTTCTTCTTGGCATCTGTTATGTTTGCACAATAGTTTTTTTTGGTTCGTAACAAGAACAGTTTGAAAGGTTCAATTGTACTAATGATTTCAGGTGCAGAGATTTCCTTAACATCAATTTGGTAAAAAGCGCCGGGGGGGGATTTTCTTGATCCAACAATTCTGTTGATCAAAAATCTGTAACCTTTTGGTTGCTTTGTGTTAACTTTTTTTTTTCGGGTTTTTTGTCGGGATGTCTGGAATTCATTACGTGTATCCTATTCTTAGTAATAGACAATGACATACAAGAGAGAATACAGAGCAAGTATGGGAAAAGGAAAGAGAAAGCCATTTTAGGAGTATACTAGTCTTACGAGTCGTCTATTCGACACAAAAAAGGGCGGAAAATCCTTTTCTGTGTCCGTCTATATGCGAAATATAATTATTTTTTTCTCCTGTTCGTCAAAGTTCCATTCCTTCTTTTCCGGGTCCCCAGAACTCTTTTTGGTTTATATTCATGGAGGAAGTTGTGTACAAACAAAAAAGAGAAAGGATTATGGGGAATAATTGATTGAGCAATAAACTTCCTTCAATTAACTTAAACTTAACTTAGAGAAATTATTCAAGAAGAATTAGTCAACAAATTATATTATAGATCTTTATTAGCGTAGAGTTCTATTAGTATTTATTATAGACATGATATTAGTTGTTCGTAATAGAAAGGAATTGCAGATGTCTCATGCTGTAGAAATCTATAGAATATTGTATTATTCAGAACTTACAGTGATTACTCTTTTCCCCCCTTTTTTTCTGTCATAGAGTTATATTATGAGGAAAGGAGAAACAGAGACTATTAATCCATCATAGATTCACTTCTTCAAAAACATTTAAGAAACAAAAGAAGAGTGGTTTGAAACAATCATAGCAAAGGATCCGTTTGTCATTCATTCTACGAATAGAATATTTTGATTATGTTGACATGGCCACAAAAATGTTCTGATAAGACGTTCTTCAGTAATATCATCATGACTCGAAGCTGTGCGGTAGCAATACAACCAAATAGACGAGTAGTGGGGTCCTGATCTAAGCCTTGGCTAAACCTCG